>JBAMJV010004226.1:0-63223 GCA_037951105.1 Echinarachnius parma
CCCCGGACACCCCAAGACAATTACCCCCTGGCCTAGGACAACTACCCCTTTCCCCCCCCCCCCCCCCCCAAGACAATTACCCCCCAAGACAACTACCCCCGGACAACTACCCTCGGACAACTATCCCGCAAGAACTACCCGCCCAGACATCTCCCCCTCCCCCTCCCCCCCCCCCCCCCCCGTCAATTATGTGTGTGTTTGTATATCGCGTATTTTGTGCGCAAGTGCATGGGCATGTTCTTCTGTGTTCATGCAAAGTATTAGCATGCGTAATCGAACAATTAAGCCCTGACATAAAAAGAGTTTAAAATCCTCCCAATTATGCTACGTTTACACCATGTCCCCGGCGGCCACGGCAGCCCCGTTTCAGGCCACCATGGACAAAACGGGATGGACGTGAGACAATTCGCGAGGGGACGGAATGGGCAAACGTGACACCCGTGTATGCCGGGCCAGATTTTTAAACTGTCAACAAATTTGCCACGGCAACCTAGCAGGCCGTAGTAAAACGGGGCGAACGCAACAAAACGTGACAGGCCGTAACCAAACTTGGAGGCTGTCCGTAGTAGGACGGGAAGACATTCCCCGACATCTCACGGTCCTTTCCCGTCCTACTACGGACAGCCTCCAAGTTTTGTTACGGCCTATTATGTACTGTCACGTTTTGTTGCGTTCATCCCGTTTTACTATTGCATGCTAGGCTTCTCATCCGCACCGTGACTGCCGTGGCAAATTTGTTGACAGTTTAAAAATCTGGCCCGGCATCCACGGCAATCGCGGCCTGTCACGTTTGCCAATTCCGTCCCCCCGCGTTGTCTCACGTCCATCCTGTTTTGTCCACGGTGGCCTACAACGGGGCTGCCGTGGCAGCCAGGAACATGGTGTAAACGCACCATCAGTGGGGGAAGGGGCTCTTCCCCCCCACGGCCCGTCACGGATACCGTGATAGACCGTGAGAAAACTTGGCAAGACCTAACAAAACTTGAATACAGAGGAAAAATTTGTCAAAATCTCACGGCGCACTACGTTTTGGGCAAACGGGGCTGCCGTGGCCGCCGGGGACATTACGTAGCATTAGTGCCAAGAGTTTATGTTCAGCGCTGCCATTGTAGTACTTATTGGATTACCATTATTGATATTATTAATGAAGAGCTTAATTTCAAAAGGCGTTAATCTACTTTTTAACTATCGAGAAAAACAGATTTCTTTGCTCAATTTTGTACACATGCCTATGGGAATATGAACATGGAACCTTCCATATTTTGATTGTGGCATTAGTCCTACAACTTGGATTACTAGATAGCTACGTAAATCATTAATGTACTGATATCATAAACTCAATGTTTATGGAAAGTGGATTTAGCGCCTTTTGGAAATGAGCTCTTCATTTGTATAATTCATATTATGATTATAATTATTACTTTTAGAATGCGTATTATTATAGTTAATATACTGCTTTTCTTATTATCATTATTATTATTATCATCATCATTATTGTTATTATTACTGTTATTATTATTACTATTATTTTGCTCAATATTGTTATCATTATGATTACAACTGTTATTAATATCACTATAATTATTATTATTATTGTTGTTATTCATATTATTATTATTAAAATGGCTCTTGTAACCTCATATGCAGTGTCCAGTGCGAGGAACGAACCCCAGTGGAATGAAGCACGAATGCTTAACAAGTATTAGAAGTACTTAACTAAATGGAGTGTTTCTCAACCCCCTCTCATTATTTAGCCTTTTATTCTTGAACTTGCTTCACATGTTCATTATAGTAATATATAATTTTAGAGAGGTAATAACAATATCTTTTGTCAACATTAGTGACACTTTCTATGTATTGAATATTGACATATAGCCCAAATACAGCTATAAAGAGTTATTGTTTATGAAACTATAATATACCTTGTTGCTCGTTGATATTAGCCATTAAAGGGATAGTTGAGTTATGGTAGAGAGAGTACAGTTTTAGTAAAAAAAATATATATCTCTTTAAAGTGCAATCTTGTCAGCTGATATATACCAAATGAGTAATTGTCAAAACATCCCCTTAAATGGGTGTATTATATGGCCAAGTAATGAGCGAAAATGCAAAGTGATATTCGCTAACTCATAAGTAGCACTGACTTTGTACACTTGTATAACTTTCCAATGGATATCTAAAAATCTGAACACTTCAATCGTAAATATTTTGTTCGTACCCCGGGGGGGGGGGGGGGGGGGGGGGGGGGTCTGTCCTCATTGAAAGGGGGGTATCATGCGTTACCAAGAAAACGAGTAGTTAGGGTGGTTTTTTACGATCAGGCGAGATACTCGAGTATCTCGAATAGGGTCTCAAAATCACCCAAAATCAGGAAAAGGCTGATAAATTACTCGTTTAGGGTCTCAAAAAGATTAATTACTCGTTTAGGGTCTCAAAAACTCAGCTTACTTGCTTAGGGTAAATAGTTATCACTTGCTTTTAATAGGGGTTCACAAAAAAAGATTACTTGCTTAGGGTATTAAATATAGTTATGACTTGCTTAGGGGTTTACAAAAAATTGATTACTTGCTTAGGGTATCAAAAATAGTTATAACTTGCTTAGGGGGTTACACAAAATTGATTACTTGCTTAGGGTATCAAAAATACTTGCTTAGGGGTTTACAAAAAATTGATTACTTGCTTAGGGTATCAAAATAGTTCTAACTTGCTTAGGGGGTTACAAAAAATTGATTACTTGCTTAGGGTATCAAAAATAGTTCGAACTTGCATAGGGGGTTACAAAAAATTGATTACTTGCTTAGGGTATCAAAAATACTTGCTTAGGGGTTTACAAAAAAATTGATTACTTGCTTAGGGTATCAAATTACCGATAATCATACTTACTTAGGGTGTATTTTTTGCACCACGGAAATACTCGTTTAGGGTGCTTTTGGCACGCATGATACCCCCCTTTCTATGAGGACAGACCCCCCCCCCCCTCCCGCCCCCCCCCCCCCCCCCCCCGGGTTCGTACCCAATCCTAAGTCTCTCTAATTCATAAACAATTGTCAGTGCAACCCTAAATACCAAAAAAATTAACTTATTTAGTCCAACTATATACCCATATCAGTTTAGTTGTAAACAGAAATAATAGTCTTATTTAGATCTATATGTGAGATAATTGCGATTTGAGTTGGTGATTATATCGATCATTAATGATAATTTCATTATGAAAGCATAATGCGATATGTACAACGCAACGCAGATTTGCAAACTGGTGTCTTATGCCCGGCGCAGACAGAGCCGACTCGAACCGATCCGACTGGTTTTCAGCCTGATTAACTCAGTATGTGCTGCCTCAGAACTCCGGGTTTTCCAGTTAAGTGCAAGCCGGAGGTCATTCAAGGCCGATTCAACATGTTGGATCGGCTCCGACTGAGCGAAAGTGACTCTAGTGTGACTGAAAACCAGTCGGATCGGGTCGAGTCGGCTCTGTCTGCGCCGGGCTTAACACGTTTTGCAACCACAAACTCTTCTCGTTGTGAGAACAATGGTTCAAAATAAGCCACCCAAAGAACAAATAAAACACAGTTATGATCACATAAATAAAATAGTATTGATGCAAGATTAACCCATTCAGGACTGTTCCAGAAACCATCCGTCTTGAATGAGTTGATACAAAGATGTCCCCTCTACTTACCACGCCCAAAGACTGAATATAAAAGAAATTCGTTTACATATATTGGAGCTAGCCTGTATAATAAACTCCCTATAACAGTGCAGTCGTGCACATCCCTATATATATATACGTTTAAAAAACAATATAAAGCTTCAAATTGATTTGAATTATATTTCATAATAGACGATACTTAACATGCTATATTATTATGCGTGTATATATTTAATGATGTCTTGTATAAATATATTCACTCTCCCCATCATGTTCGTTTTTAATTATTATAATAATGTAATGTATATATAATATGTTTATATTTTGTTGTTTTTTCAACATGCAAGTTGAAATGTAGGGCGCCTTTGTAAAGCAGTTTTGCATAACTGAACAGGCCTACCCTGCAGTATAAAAAAAAATAAATAAAAAAAATAGTATATCTTCTAAAAACTTTGCATCAAAGTCTTCGTGTTCTCCCTCGCACTTTCTTTCTTAAAGTTAATTTAATTATCTTTGGATTAGTTCCCGGTTTATCGAACGATAACTGACTTATCGAGCTATGAAAAGGGTTTCGTGGAAACGTCCCCCATTCAAGGGTCTTTGTGGCTCAAAAGGTTGAGCACCGGACTAGCAATCCGGAGGTCTCGGGTTCAATTCCCGGCGAAGCCTATTATTTTCTTTGCTCATTTTCAACCTTTTTATACGAACTTGCTGGAATAATAAAATACCTACCGTCCTGTGTCGTATTTCTGTGGTCAAAAACTGCAATAGCGCCATCTATCGGTATATTTTTCTTTTGTGTTGCTTTTTCGCATTGCGATTATCTGAGCGAAGCGCGAAACCTCCTAATTGGGGAATCCCCTCGCATTTCTATTGTTGGTCGATCTCGATGAATAAGCGGTACACGCAAATGATACGGCATACGGTACGTACAGCTGCAACAAAAAGTGAGTGCATTAAACTGGCAACGGTAATTCGTCAAAACGCTAGCCCAGCGGCCCCGGGCAAAGTAACGTCGACTGTTCGCTAACGGAAGCTGTACCCTAACGAACGACGTTGGTTTGGAATTTTATGTCGGTCAAGGCTTGTGGTTTATTTGTTGATTTGTGGACATGGCCATGGATAGAAAAGTGGCACCATTAACAGGTAAGACCTTGTTGAATTGAAGATTCTACGGTATATATGCTACTTTACTCTTTACTCAGTCTGTAGAAGTTAGTTACAACTTACACTAAGTCTACAGTTACAAACTTGTGACATCCTTTTAATTTTCGGCATGCCTAATTTTCTCCTCATGTTAATGATATGATCTGTGTTTGCATGTAATTCATATAATATATCACTCTGCAAGATAGATATTTGTTGCGTTTTGGGGCCTCTTTTTTATGTTAACTGAACTGTCGACAGTGAACGACATTTCAGTATGTAAAAGAGGCCCAGAAATGCCGTGAATTTATTGGTCTGTAAACTAAGTAACAGTGTTGTTACTGAGTCATTGTAAATGTAAAACTAAAAACCCTAATTTCAGACCGATACATTAATTACAATTACATGCATGACTACGCCTGGGCTGTACTACTGCTAAGCCTGGTGATTTAATAATAATGCCTAGATTATTTAGAGAAGGTTTGTGTTTTAGACTATTAACAGTTTAGTGTGTTCATATGCAGTGACAGTGCAGTGTGCATGTTATGCCAGATTTTGTCCACCACCTGAAAACTCCATATTTTTTGTGCGAAAAAAAAACCTTTGGAAAATTTTAGCAAATGATCATTATGATTGCTTAATAATAAGATAATATCAATGTGATGTAAGCATATTGATGTACTTTATTGATTGTAGATGTAGAAGAGGGGCGGACGGTTTCATGCATTTTTCTCTCTCTTGTACCGTACTGACTGTACATGTATGAAACTTGATTCAATTGTATATTTAATCATGTTCATGTTGTAACTATCATGTAAACTTACTTTCTTCCCTTTGGCTTTAGATGTGTATGTCATTGAACCTAAAGTTGCTTCTTATTTATGGTCTCTTTCTTGTTGTTTTTTCCCCAGATATGTCTCAGTGCCTTGTGCTTGTTCTACCTGTGTGAATGTTCCCGTCTTTTAGCGCTACATTTGACCCTGTTTGACCCTGTTTGACCCTGTTTGACCCCAATCTACCTGCTCTGAATGTCAGTCTGACCTGCGAACTTTCATGTGTACTAGCCTTGACCCAGTGACCCCTGAACTCGCAACTCCTATTTGATGTCAACCTTCTGAAATTTAGAAATATATCATATTCATCTATAGACTAGATAGAAAAATTGACGTTTGACCTTTGAACTATTCAGTGTCAACCTTGTTATTTAGAAATAGAACTTTAGAACATCGGAGTGGAAAGAGGCCCAGCACAATCTTGTTTTCAAGTGACCTTTGACCTTTTATGTGTACTTGCCATTTATTACCATTGAATGTATGCATTCATTGATATTGAGCATTTACACATCTATTCTCTTGAGTGATGAGTCCATAATTGCTTATTTTTAAAAAAGGAATATGAAATATACGATATTCAAGATTTCACGCTTTAACACCCTTTGAAGAAGTTCCTGAATTCTCCAGTTCTCCGATGCGATTAAAGCGACAGGTTCCTTTGACAAATTGATCCAGGAGTAAATGCCATTAACCCATCACAAACTGGAACCTTTCTGTGGGCCATATTCATACATGTGCAATTGAAATCACAGTGCGTACATTCATAGAAAAACAACTGTCAACGGGTTAAACAAATTATGGATTGAGATGGAAGAAGAGAAGCAGAGTCACCAGACGTTGAACAATCTCCAACAACCTGCCGAGGAGGAGCAGGCTTGGAACGGTTACCAGCAACCTGCTGCCTGGTACATAGACGGGGACAACCAGCACTGCCTGCTCCTGTGGGCGATCCTTCTAGCGGTGGTCACCATCCTTCTGCACCGAGTGATGTCCTACACCCGTGTACCCATAGAACTCCAGGAGAGTCGCACTTCTACCGCCGAGGGGGGAGACAATATGCGCCCGTCTTCACGTTCACGGTCAAACATGAGCTTCCCTCGCCGCATCTTGCTCGGTATCGCGAACATACTCGAAACCGTTTGGCTCCTGTTTGTGATAATCGTCACGCGCACGTGTGCCTGTCTTCGTTGCGTGTGTCGCTGCTTCTGTCGATGTCCGGGGCGATGCGTCGGAGAGGTGCGCACCTTTTGCCAAGATGTGCGGAGGATATTCATCTGGTTGCTGCATCGACCAATCAGACGCCACCTCTGGCCACGGCTCCCACCGATCCTGAAGCTGCCGCTGCACGAGAATGAACCGGAAGGTGCCGTATATAACATCTTGTTACCATAGCAACACGCATTCTCTAACAACAAATGCTTTCATACGAACACTAACCTGTTTGATCACAAACATTCATGCTTGTTTTTTTAATTTTTATCATTTAACTGCTTTTGAATCTATAAGAAACTTGCTCATGAATCCATTTTTTTTTCAATAATGGGTTATTCTTTAACAATGTTCCGTGGTTTAAAAAAAATCTAATGTCACTAAACTGCTTTGAAACTTGAAAGTATTCACAAACGTTCATCTAAAGTTATCAAATTGCTTTGAAATAACAGCTTGCTAATTCATTATTTAAAAAATTATTCCATGTATTTATTAAAGACTGAGATGCTAAATTCACTATTAAACACGCACCACTAACAAGCATTCATCTTTCATTTGAGGCTTGGAATAAGACTAGTATACCTTTACCATCTAGAGTAGATGCACTTCATTAAAGCTTAATCTAACGGAGATTGTGCCAATCCAGCAAAAAACGAACTACACATACCTCGGACAAGTCTCCACTCTAACCCTTTCTGCTAGTTGCTCGGCTGGTCAAGTAAAATGTCATCCGCTACGACAAATTATTTGGCTCTTGATAGCAAAATTTTACATTTGAGATTTTCATTAGCCAGGGCTCGAAATTAGCCACCAGAAATGACCTTCGAACTACTTAGATTTTGGGGGGTCAATGTCAAATATTTAACATTTTACTTGCCCGACTAGGGAACCAAATTAAAAATCAATTCTCATGTTTTTCTGTGTTTGGAGCCATTTGATTCTGATTCGGGGCCAGCCAAATTTGATGAATTCACTTACCCCATGGCCTGGGGCACCATGAATTCACTTACCCCATGGCCTGGGGCACCATGAATTCACTTACCCCATGGCCTGGGGCACCATGAATTCACTTACCCCATGGCCTGGGGCACAATGAATTCACTTACCCCATGGCCTGGGGCACCATGAATTCACTTACCCCATGGCCTGGGGCACCATGAATTCACTTACCCCATGGCCTGGGGCACCATGAATTCACTTACCCCATGGCCTGGGGCACCATGAATTCACTTACCCCATGGCATGGGGCACCATGAATTCACTTACCCCATGGCCTGGGGCACCATGAATTCACTTACCCCATGGCCTGGGGCACCATGAATTCACTTACCCCATGGCCTGGGGCACCATGAATTCACTTACCCCATGGCCTGGGGCACCATGAATTCACTTACCCCATGGCCTGGGGCACCATGAATTCACTTACCCCATGGCCTGGGGCACCATGAATTCACTTACCCCATGGCCTGGGGCACCATGAATTCACTTACCCCATGGCCTGGGGCACCATGAAAATAGTCCATTTCTGGCATTGAATTAGTTTTTAATTGATACACAATCATGCATCAATATATTATGGTCAGATATCTACAAGTATGGCATAGATCTTGTGATGCCAAACAAAGAAAAGTGCCACAGGAAAGTCAAAGTACATATATATTTGGTTGCCCATTTGATGACAAATGAAAATCCCCCATTTTGTTTAATTATTTATTTATTTTTCAGGGATGTACACTGGGGTACCAAAGAGTGTGAAATTATTTTCGTTAAATGCTTTATTTACGTTCAAAATGCTCTCTTTGCGGGGGGGTAGCATGCATACAAGCGCTGCATGCACAACGCAATACACCAGCGGCCTCCATGATTGCTCTGCGGTACGGTTGTACATCGCGTGGACATCGCGTGTGTCATCATTTGGACAATCAAAATTGTAAATGAATAACATTTTGGTGGCCCAAAGCTACATTAACCTTTGGTGGCCCTGAATCAGTGGGCTAGTGATAATTTTGAGCCATGTTGAGTGTCGAAGAAAATAAATGCTTTCAAGAGCATCACTTGCTTTTAAATGGATCTTATAATTTTGTTGACATGTGTGCAAAAAGTGATGAATTGTTGATATATGTCCACTGAGTAATATGTTTGAAAATTTTGCGTTAAATGGATGTTATATGATCGAGTAATGAGCGAAAATGACAAGTGATATTCACTAAATTGTTGCACTGAGCCACTGACTTTATACAAAGTTATGACTATTCAGTGGATATTTAAAAATCTGAAAACTTCAATCGTAATATCTTTTTAACGAAAGGGAAATTTGAAGAAGAAAAAAGTTCTATACAGCCTAGCTTTCGATCCTAGCAGAATCTTCGTCAGGGCACAAACGACAGTAACTACAGAAAAAACACAGAATATATACCAACATAAACACATACATGTATGGAAGGGGGGCTGGAAAGAGGAAAGGAGGCGGAGACACAAAACAATGAAAGCAACTGTGAGTGGGTGAGTGTCAGGACTGCTTGACCAATCAGGTAAAAACAGGCATGGGTGGGTCCTTAAGTGGCTGCAGTCAAAGAAAATGTGATCAGAGTGTAAGGCTTAGAGAAGAATAGAGGTAAGAAAAAAGTTCCATGCTTCTAAATTGGTAATTTACAAATACTACACACTATGACGGAACCACTAGTTAGATAGATTGTAATTAATTTTTGTGGATTTGGACAATGTTACTCGATCCCTTTAAAGTTGAACTCTGTTAGAGTTCAGTGCAAACAAATTTCAGAGTGCTATTTAATTGCAGGCAGGCTTTATACAGGATAGACCCCACAAAATTACATTTGTTATTACCCTCTGGCCGAATGGCCCAAATGGCTGATGCTGTAGAATGTGCATTGACATGGTTAACCCACAGGGACATGGTATGTCAGTAAAGTTAAAGACGATCCTGTGCCAATGTTGGCACATAAGGCGGCACCTATCTCTGATTCATTAGCCCTAGGCCACACGTCTACTAAATGTAGCGAAAGCTACAGAAGGGGGCCAGTCCTCTGGTAACTCGTGTGATTAACTTTCCCTTCTCCATTCTATAAATGCCGAGCGCCTGGCTAGAAGGCAGAGGGTACCATTTAAAAAGTCTTTGGTATGATCCGGTCTGGGTTCGAACCCGGGACCTCCCGTGCATGAGGCGGACACTCTAACCGCTAAGCCACCATGCTCGGTCATGTACAGTCAAACCTGTCTATAAAGACCACCCAAGGGAGACAGAAAATGTGGTCTTTATCAGCAGGTAGTCTTTATAGACAGGTTCATTTACATGTAAACTGCATTAATTCAAGGAAGTCAAGAATAGTGGTCTCTATAGTCAGGTGGTTTATATACAGGTGGCCGCGAGAGAAGGTTTGACTGCGTTATCCATGATCAGATAATGCATTATTATTAGGCACTTAGCTATGGCTATGCTATTCATAGGACTTAAACTATATCACAGCGTTTACAATAATATACAATATAACAACAAATCATAAAACATTAAATAAACAAAATAATACCGAATCATTAGGAAATAAAGGTACGTTTTGGGTATTAGTGCGAAGAGCAGAGCTCTGACCCTGTTGCACAGTGTCGAGTTTTAATTGCTCTCTCATAAATGTGCAGACCCATTGATGGTACAATTAAACAGATTACGGCGGGTTGGAGGGTTGGTTTGTATGATGCACATAGAATCCAGACCAGCTGATTCTCACTCTAATTTATCTCTTAACCCTCACAAGGCTAATATAATATCAGTATCATGCAACATGCATACCCATAGACCCTAGCCATTACTTGAAATTAGCATCTAGGCCCACTGACCCGGGGTAACTCAAAATTAGCAATGGGGCACCTAATTTCATTGTTACATACAGGCTCATACAGGCAACCAGTTATAATAGTAATTTGTTAATATTTGTTTTTTTCTTTGTTTGGGGTTTCAGGCCATTAGAATTTTAAAAATTCTTGTTTTACTTGCATGTGGGCAGGTCCAAGCTATTTGGATTGTGACGTACGGGACATTCAGAGACTTTAAACAAGAAATAACAATAGATGAAATTATATATATGGCTATCTTTTGGTATGAGTCTGTGGCTATTATGGGCTAGTTCATTTGTGGAAAGTTTTAGTTCTGACCAATTCTTAAATTAATTTTTAATGTAATTAATGTGCTGCGTGACGTACGGGACCAGAGAATTTCTGACTTTTTCAAAAATAAGTTCATCGTAAAAGTTCTCTGAATTTATTAAGTTATGAGATTTATGGTACTGATATCTTAATTCATTATGGAATCAAGCATTAATCACAAGTATTACCATATTTTTCTGACCTTTCGTTGTTATGTAATATACCAAAACATAAATGTGTGTATGTGACGTACGGGACATGTGACGTACGGGACAACTTTTCCCTATGGGAAAATGCATTGAAATGAAGAATTTTCGTCAAAATTTGTTAAATGTGAACAATTTTAACTTAAATCAGTGACGATTAGAGTGTTTTAGAACCCAATTAAATCCTCTGACCATCACTTAATATTCTCTGAGTTAATTTATGAGGTAAATCAATACAAATATTACTTTAATAAAGAAACTAAATTTGAATTATAGTACATTCATACAGACTATATTACCATTTTTTATTCCATTTACCCACAATTTTAACTTAAATCAGTGACAATTAGAGTGTTTTAGAACCCAATTAAATCCTTTGACCATTACTTAATATTCTCTGAGTTAATTTATGAGGTAATTCAATACAAATCATGTATAATGTAAGACGGGTATGTGCCGCTTAAAAGACTAGGTAGTTGAGTAGCGACAATCCTTTATTCTTCTTCTAGTTTGGCTCCATAGACCCCCGGAATGACTTGGCTTTGTATTTGAGTAGCGACAAATCCATTATTCTTCTTCTAGTTCGGCTCCTTAGTCCTTGGACCACAATTTGAGCCTTTTTGAGGGTTTCCGTAGGTATTTGGAATCTCCGAGTCTATGTATTTTGTAGTTTAAGTCTGCTCCTTAGACCCCTTCACTCCCCTTTCAGGGATTTTGTAGCTCTAAAGACCCTATCTTTTGTGCGTTTGAGAGATTTTGTAGCTCCAAAGACCCAATATTTTGTGCGTTTGAGGGATTTTGTAGCTCCAAAGACCCTATATTTTGTGCATTTAAGGGATTTTGTAGCTCCAAAGACATAGATATTTTGTGCTTGTAGTTAGCTCTTCAGACCCCCATTTCAGAGTTCCGTGCGGCACACCCCCGTCAAAAAATTATTCTTGCTTGCAGCATCTATGAGTTGTAAAAGCCAGCTTCTGGTGCATCTACTACCATATCATTTCATTATACTCATTCCAGGAACAAGTACACTATTATGATTTACATATTTAGCATCCTGCCAATGTTTGGGACATGAACTGGCAAAATACCAAAGTTGATAATACCAGGGGTCTGGCTTGAAGACTAATTACATCAAATTCAGTACAAGTAAATTCCTAGAAAGGACCCAGTTGGAATGTTCATATATCCCTGTATACAACAAGTTTCCTAACACAGTATATATTCTCCTTTTGGTCATTTTCTTTTTCACATCTTGCAGTGGTTTTATATGGGGTTGTCCCGTACGTCACACACTTGTCCCGTACGTCACATTTCTTAATTTGATTATGTAATCAACACAGAATTTTAAAAATTTTTGTTAAACCTATTTTTTGTTAGGTATTCATCTAAATTAGAACTTCCTAGAATATCTTTAAAAAAAAAATTTATTTT
The DNA here is from genome assembly GCA_037951105.1 of Echinarachnius parma. Taxonomy (NCBI): domain Eukaryota; kingdom Metazoa; phylum Echinodermata; class Echinoidea; order Clypeasteroida; family Echinarachniidae; genus Echinarachnius; species Echinarachnius parma. The sequence continues at coordinate 12,630 of JBAMJV010004226.1, forward strand.
CGTAGTTAAAATTAAACAAATTATGTTCAAAATTGTGACGTACGGGACATCACACTTTGGACCCTACCTCATTTGCATAATTAATTAATTTTGAAAGTTTTTATATTTTTTTCCTATTTTCTAGCATGATGGTCTACATGTCCTGAGATATTTAATTTTAAAAAAATAATTCAAATGAGATACAAAAATAAAAATGTAATGTCCCGTACGTCACGCTAATTAATACAAATCGTAGTTCGTGACCTTGGCATTCTTCGTATTTTGATAATTTTTTAAATTTTTTATCAGATTCATAAAATTCATAGTTTCAGCTTTAAAATGATGTATAGTTTGTTATATATACATAAAGATGAAATTTGACCCCCAGAGGGGACAATAGCTTGGACCTGCCCATGTGTATAGGCACAAAAGTTTATTTCTATCATTGCCGTAGCCCAAATATCTTTGTGACTTACAATGTAGTCCTGAATGGTTTAAATGGAATTGGTAACTTCATTGCCACTTGCCCATACTACTAGTTTACATTGTAGGGGGGGGGGGGGGGGGGGGGTCAAGCAACTTATACTGATTACAGTGCTGTGTAGTACTGACGTTTATTTTTAGAGCTAAACAATAGTTTTAGGAAACACCCCAAGCAACATTTTAAAAAAATATGCACTTTTTATCCCTGACGATGTGAAAGATTATCATAACTTTTCTGTCTGTGAATGTAAAAAGTTGACAATATGTGACACGCTATATAGCAAAACCCTGCACTTGTCGGTAATTCATGTTTTGAAGAAATGGGCATTTTAAGTTCACATAACGTGTGTAAAAGACCTATATGATTGTAAAATTGAAACAATCATCGCCAATTATTGACCAATTTCTTAGAACAAAGCATCAATTGAAATCTTGTGATGATGCCTTCCTAATGGTATGAAAATCTACTTTTTGATTTTTACCGACAAGTGCAAGGTTTTGCTATAACCGGTCACATATCTAGACAGTTAAACCAGGGCTCGACACTCGCACTGGCCCGCTGGCCAGGGGCCAGTGAAATTGCACTTCGGGCCAGCAAAAATGTACAAAAGTCATATTTTGGTGGCACGATCAGGCAAGCAGATTTTCAATCAGACATTGACAAAATTAGAATAATCTTGTTTTTTACATGTCATGCTTCATCTATAATTATAGGTTTGATCAGGGAAGAGTGATATAAAAGGTTACTCATGAAATGGACTTTTGGGGCCAGTAACTTGATCTAGATGTGTAGTAGGCATCAAATCAAATTTGAAATTCCATTTGTGGTCAGCTTCTAATGTGCAGAGGGTTATTTATAGACCAGAATTGATCAATAATTGTGTCTGTCCATTGCGCTAATAGCAATAGATGCATACATTCAATGAGCATGGCACAGTCCTAAAAGTCCTTAAAGGGTACCACCACCCAAAAATGATATATTCTGATAAATGAAATCTAATGGTAAATAGTTTTAATGGTCCATTCCCCTGAACAAGTTCAGAGAAATTTGTTTCCAGACAAATTATACAATTTTAAACCCAGATCATGAAGACTAGACCATTGTCTAGGACGTACGCGGGTTAGAATTGGCGCTCTCACAAACGTTTAGCACTTACGGAACCATCGGCCATGTTGGTTCCGTTAGTCTCAGTGATTAATTGCATTGCATAGCACAACCCTTTGCAAGGTGTTAGACATCTTTTTGATGGTGTTGTTCTTTGCGTGGTAGTCCCCTTTAAAGAGCAATACATTATATCATCTGACTTAGTAAAATACGCGTCTGTGATTGGCTAAACACAGTTCATGGATGGGGTGTCAATTTGGTATGACACTGCTTCGGGGAGGTATGACACCCACCTGCCATTCAATCAACATTACACAAAATGTACACCAACCAGGACGTACGGTACCGTACCGTACTGTGCGATAATCGTTCTTCTCGCAGCGGGCTCGCAGCCACTAAATACAAACGAAAATCAGCGATTTCCAGTACACTTGAACAGATAATTACCTGATTAACATAATCGAAGGAAACAATCAACACATATTTCCAATATAGAAATGCAGTAATCGGAACATGTTGAGATATTATTGCGGAGAGAGGGAAATTAGGTATGAAAATCGACCGTGTGCTTTGTTGCATTGCGAGATGACTTGTGTGTGTGTGTGTGTGTGTGTGTGAGTCGAGTGAGTGAAAAACCCAACGTCCACGAAACGGATTATGATTTCAATTCGTTTTTAATTTAAACAATCAGATGATAACAGAACTTTGTTAACTTTGTTGTCAGGAAAATTATGGAATGTTCTAATCCTCGGGATTTTAAATGCTATTTCGTGAAGAAAATAAGTCCCTCGACTACATCTCGGGACTTATAATCTTCCCTCAATAGCATTTAAAACCCTCGGAGTTGAACATTCCGTGATATCCTCTCCACCACCAGTTAAAGGACAATGAAATCCAGACAAATTGTTGTGTGCACTATAAGACACTAAATATAATGAATAGTCTCTGAAAATTTGAGCACAATCGGTCAAGAAATAAGAAAACTATGGCTCTTTGAAAAGAGCCATGTATTTCTTCGAGTGACTCAAATTGGCAACGCTCTCTGGCAAAGTTGTGGACAACTCCCCATACATTTTGTACACAAAATTTCAGTTTTGTTCAATTTTCTCAAAATTTATGTTTACCCTTCGTTCGAGTTCAACATATGTTTTGTAGAATGCTTTTATACATAACATATCATGAGTTGGGGGAATGGAAAAATGTGACTATGAAGAAAACTGTAAAAATGGGAACATTTGTGTACAAAACATATGGGGAGTTGTCCACACACTTATCAGAGTGCGTTGCCAATTTGAGTTCCCCATAGGAATAAATGGACATCTTCAAAGAGCCGTAGTTTTCTTGTTTCTTACCCGATTATGCTCTAACTTTCAGAGATTATTCAAGATCTTAATCTCTTCAAGACTATGAAAGCAACATTTTGCTTGGGTTTCATTGCCCTTTAACAAAGTAATATACACACATTACACGTTCTCACACATGCACAATGTATTACAATACACCAGTAACAAGTGCATAAATTAGTGAACTTCTAACATGGTTTCTCCATTAATGTCAGGTAACATTTTGCCAGCCTGGTGAGGCTCAGACTCAGAATGGGTTTATCATGTAACCTTTCTAAGAAGAAGATTTGATTTGGTTAAAACGCATTTAATCATCCCCATGTGTTTGACAATTTTATGGCAATTAAGGGCAATGTTCATGTTCAAATGGCTTTTTCGAGTATGTAAGTTAACGATGAATATTTTTTTTCATTAAAAAAAATTAAATCCAATAATCATCTCATATGATTTTACGGCAAGTATTAAGGGCAATGTACCAAGTTCAAATGTAATTGACCTTTGAACAGTGCATGTTGGGAGTACTAAACAGCCCAGCAGGGGTGTAGTTGAGGGGTGGGGTGGGGGGGGGGGGGCAATGTGTTCTCCAAAAATTGCCTATGGCTCTGGTTTTTTTAAAGGTGCCAAAAGGCTTAATGGCACTTTGAGGGCCTGTATTTTTAAAAACATACTGAACTGAAAACTTATTTTTGTATTTTCTTATAGCATCCACCTAGATTGATCTCCCATACCTTAACGAAAATATTTGGACTTCCCTTTATATAGGTCAGATAACCCTAAAGGGCCAATTGTTAACGGAAATTTGTCAACCAAAAATGGGTTCAATTATGTTCAGGTATAAAAAAACACTAACAGATTTTTTTCTTTTTTTATTTGTTAAAAATTATGAACGAGTGTGAGTTAAACTTTCAGAAAATTAACGGCGCTTAATATGTAAAGTAATATTTTGACAGTACAATGCCATCAAAATTGGTGTTTCGGACGTTACATCCTCCGTTAACAATTTAACCCCTCATTACCCCTACCAGTATCATAATTTATTGAAATGATATCAGTATGAAAATTGAACTAACAGTTTCCTCATCATATTGCCTAAAAGGGAAATGACTGATTTCTTAAGCCAGTGATTAAAAAAAAAAAAAACATGAAATGCACACATGCTCTCATTTTCCGTTAACAATTGTGTAACGTCCGAAACAATATTTCTTTAGAAATAATTTTTAAAAGGGGGATAACACAAACAATTATTTATCTCAGTTTTGAAGAGACTTGATGTACCTTCCCATCACAGAAAAAAAAAATGTAATAGCTCATTGCGTTATGATTATATATTCAAAATTAACTTTCCGTTAACATTTGTAACATCCGAAACAAATGTAACGTCCGAAACAAAAAATGTAACTTATAAGCTCATAAGTCACAGGAAAGGGCACATTATATGAATCAATCATCATAATATAAAATAGTATTCATTTTAAAACAAATTTACACATGAATTGGGTAATTAATTGCCAAAACAAATGTTTGAGATCAACCAATGTAAACAAATGTGTTTCGGACGTTACATGGGGTAATTGTTAACACAAAATTGATATTTTGGTGCATTTATTTTCAAAATGATAATATATGGTTATTATTATTCATTTAGATCAAGTAAATGAAACATAATCATCAAAATACATGATGCTTTAACAACATTTAGATGCTTAGTCTGCCCCAAATCCACATTTTCACCAATTTGTCATCGATTTTTCTCAGCTAATTTGTAACCACTAAAGTTTTACAAGACACTTGATATAGTGAATGATATGACTAATCAACTTAGAACAATAACCTTTCTTTTGTGGAACTGAAACACTACCTGCTACAACAACTCCTGTATTTTGTTAACCATTTACAGAATCTTTTGTATGGTATTGTGAGCTCGTTTCGGACGTTACAAAATGGTGTTAACACACATTTTGATTGCACAAAAAATTCAATTTGGAACATTTAAAAAAGTATTATCTGCATTTTTCATGATCTATATGCTTCCTGCTCCAGCAAAAGTGTTTTGAAAAATAAATGATCAGTTATTTGTCTCTGGGAAGGAACTTTTATTTATAACATGTGAGGAATTGCTATTTTTGCCCCATAATTGTTCATGTTGTAAAGTACACAGAACTACATGTATACTGATTTTGTTTTTTGTATCACATCAAATGCATTATTAGGTTGATTGCCTTTATAATGTTCTATAAGAAACAAATGTTAAGTCTCTGTTTCATTATTCATTTAGTGGAAATATAGACATTTTCATTAACAAAGCCTTTTAGTGGTATACAAAAGTACAGTATAACTATGCTAAATTTACTCTTCTGGTATCATTCATTAGTTGCAAAATATGTTTTTCCATACTTAAACTTGATAAGAAGAACATAATCTGCGTTGATCCACATGTTTTACTGACAATAATTAAAATGTTAATCATTTGTATTAAAAAAATCCACATGTTAAAACGAAAGTTACTTTTGAAATACTATATGGCATATGCCATGTAAACTATAGGTACATGTACACCAGGATAATTCCTTATCATATTCTTAAGACAATTTCCAGAACATTACTGGTTTATGATCAATTACATTTTTGTGCAAGTCAACTTTGAAAAATATAACCATATCTGCTGGAACAAATATAATTTCTTGACTGTAACCTTATGTGGTACACACAAGTGTACTGTACATGTGCCATTATAACTTGAATTTGAGGTTTTGCTAATATGAGTAATGCATTTCTGACAGTTATTCTAATTTTCGATAATAGTTTGATAATATTAGTTTGAGCTTCATATTTTATCAAAATAAGAAAATGGAAAATTTAAATCATATACAATGTATGTCATTGTACAATAATGTACATATACTTTTATCTTTTGTAAAATGATGAAGGAAACTCTGGAAAGTCACATCGATCATCCTTTGACGGTATATAATAACAGTTTCTAATTGCATGTAATATTTGTACAAAATCTTGGATTTTGTCTATCAATATGGACTACATTCACTATCCCTTTCCTTGGGAGTTCAATTAATGCACATATTTATGGGTTTTGCTTGCAAAATCATGCAAACAAAGCGAGTTAAGATATGTTTTGAAGTGATGTTAACACCATGTAACGTCCGAAACAAAATAGGGTATGTCATAACATAATGCAACTTTGCTACAATAAATTATAGATCACAATTCTCAAATTGTAGTTATTGTAGTACTAGGTACTTCATAATTTCACTAAAACCCTTAAAATTGTCTCTACTTTGGAGATCTGAACATAATTATAGATAAATCAAATTTACATGTACTGTAATGTATAATGTCATATATGGTTGATAAAAGACCCCTTTCTGTGCTATGAAGTTAATTTGACCATTTCGAAGAAGAATTTGGATAGATTTACATCTAAACATATACTTTCTGTATTTAAATATTCCAAAACAGCAAAGATTTAAACCACAACTGGTCATAGAAGTGTGAAAAAAGGGTAAATGTTAACAATGTGTAACGTCCGAAACACATACAAGAATCAAATTTGAATTTTTTTTGCAAGTGTCTTGCTCCAATTTTATATCATGTAAATATGTCCTATCATGTATTGTTTCCATACAATAAGTTTGAACCAACAACAGTAAAAAAAATTTGCATTATAAAAACTTCAAATTGCAAAATCCAAATTTTAAGGCTATTTTTCACTTTAAAATGACCTAAAAACTAAAATTTAAGAAACAGAAGCCCCCAAAATGGCACACATGATGTCAGAAGCCCACTTTAATTATTTGTATTATTTGTAATGCCATTTGGAATAGTAGGATTTTAGTATGGCAATGTGAAAATTATCATATTTTTCTTTTAAATACAGGAAATCCTAAATGTTCATAGATATTTTGCAGAATTGGGGATAGATTAAGCCCAGATATTTATATTTCACGAAAATATAAGTTGTGTCAATGTTAAAAAAACATGTTTGAAGTTAGTTCACTTAATTTCAATTTTGACCATGTTGGTTGACACATTTGGCATCTTTAAAAAAACCAGTGCCCTATGCTTCCCAGGTGCCCCCCCCCCCCCCCACCCCCCAATACACCAAAAATAAATTTTACAAAGGGCAGGGTGCAGAGTCTGCAAACAATCTTTGAATGTTCAACTTTAGGGTGTTCTAGTTCCCCCCAATAATTTGTTAATTTGTGTGCCCCCCCCCCCCCCCCAATCAGTCAAACTGGGCTCTGACACTGACTGCAGCCCACGCAAGTTTTTGCCAGCCCTTACACAAAATACTGAGTGGTATTCATTTGCCATTGATTGGCCGTAGTGAGGGGGCTTAAAGGGGACCACCAGGCAAAGAACAACACATAATTATTTAGTTGTGTACCCGTTTGTGATATCAAATACAAACCCAACATTTTGCAAAGGGTCGTATAATTCATAAACAATGCAATTCATTACCACTACTTACGGAACCACTATTATTTCCTGGTTCCGTACTCGCCAACCATTTGCGAATGCGCCAATTCTATTCACGCGTACGTTAAGAGACAATAGAATCTTGGACGATTCGTTTGCTTTGGACAAAGGTAGTCTTCGTACATGCAGACCCATATATGTTGTAGTATGGTGATGCGTTTTCCAATTATATTTTTTTTCTGGAAACATATTTTTCTGAGCTTGTTGTAACTTGCTACACAGTGTGCATGAGTTTATAATGTTGGGATTGAACCCAGCCCACTTTTAAATTACACATTCTCTCCAAAACCGAGCCCATAATGCATCAGGATTAGGTCTTAATTGGTAAAAGGCTAGATATGTGAAATTATGCAATTAAGTGGAGTTTGGCAATGGATGATTAATAGAATACCATTTTGGCAAATATAATGTGCATGTAGGAGGCTTGACTTTGCATACTGAGTTTTATCATGAAGAGTACTTTCTCATAATCGATTATAATACGATTTTTCAAAAGATATCCTTCACATTAGATAATGGCATTCCATTGCGAGTTTATATGGTTAGTTGTGATAGCAAAGTATGCAGTTCTAGGAACATTATACAGTTTGCATTTATATTACATGTGCATGATGGGAGTATATCGTGAGCTCAAAATATGAAGGGGATACCAACAATAAGTGAATATTTAGAGAAATGAAAAACAACTTTTTTTGTACGTACAATGTCAAACTTTTTGAATGGTTACTGACAGCCTACCTATAGGGGTCAAACCTAATTTTACATATCCAACAAAAAAGTGTTTGCATCATAACAGGAAAAAAATACAATAGAGCGTTAGCATTGCAATTGCATGATTGCATCGTGCTGGGTAATATTGTTCCCTTTAGTAATAGTGACCAGATGTAGCAAAACCCTGCACTTGTCGGTAAAAATCAACATGTAGATTAGAAACGCCTCATCACAAGCTTTGATGCTTTGTTCTAACAAATCGGTCAATAATTGACGAAGATATGATTGTTTCAATTTTACAATCATAAGTCTGTTACACACATTATGTGAACTTCAAATGCCCGTTTCTTCCAAACATGAATTACAGACAAGTGCAGGGTTTTCTATAGCCGGTCACAATTTGCCTGGGGGAGGGGCACTTTGCACTTTTGAGTACTTTGATGCAAAAATACCAGCTAAAAAGTATGACAATATGAGTGGCATCAGGCATCTGACATATAAGTGATCAAATAAAATGAAAGGGACTTAGTAACATTGTCCAAATCCTCAAAATCCAATTGGAATTCCTGTGGTTCCCTCATACCTTGTTGTATTTGTGGTTTCATTTTTTCAAATTTCCATTTCGTTAAAAAGATATTTACGATTGAAGTGTTCAGATGTTAAATTATCCACTGGATCGTCGTAACCGTGTAAAAAGTGATTGCAATGAGTAAGTGAATATCACTTTGCATTTTTGATTATTACTCGGCCATATAACGTCCTTTTAACTTGAAATTTTCACACAACACGCAGTGGACATATCAGATAACAACAGTTTATATATGTATCAACCATTCATCACTATTTGCACATAATAAAATTAAGTAGATCCCATCCTTTAAACAATCTGAAAAGATACTGTACAGTGCTACTGTGGATTAGATGAATTGATATAAAATATGCACTTCATAGTTCATACGTATCATTTTCAGTGCATACGTATAGTATGGTGGGTAATTATTTTTGGTTCAGTTGTTTGCCACGCTAAAAGCAAATATTATATGGCATATATAAGCAGAAATTAGATCATATGCACGACTGTTAGATTGATTTTGCCATGGATTGTTGGTTCTGGCCCGGTAAATTGATGAATTTTCTGCTTCGTGGAAAAAACACTTGGCAATGGGTTGCCCTATATTTATTTGACTGATTGACTCCATTTTGTTTTCCAAATATTTCAGTTTTGATGAAGACGTCCTCTGAACTAACTTACTTAGTGATGTGTAGTGGAAAGGATATATACTGTTTGTAACCGATAGTCTTGGCTCATAACCATTTTATATTTGTTTTAAGGTTTGGACTAAATTGTTTTTGTTGAGATCAAATAAGAAATCTGCCCTGATCAAAATTGTAATTATGTACGAGGCTTGACTTCAATATTTTCTTTCACTATTATAGGTTTTCCCGGCCAATTTCCTACTTTACGCGCCCAAATTCGTTTATGAGCATTCAATTTCGTGCAGTTGCCGTGGATGAGTCACTTTGGTCATTCAAATTCATATTCCGAGCATCCACATTCGTATATGGGCACCCAAATGTCAAATCGCGAACTTCAAATTCGCAAATGGGCATTCGATTTCATCATTGGGCGCTATTTTCAACAAATGGGCATTCAATTTAATACGATAAGCTGGGCAATAGCTTGTTTGTGCATTCAATTTCGTTTATGGGTGACCAATTTCCAGACATGCTCATTCAATTTAAGTTACACAAACACCATCCATACGTATTCACAAATAAACATACTGTATATACATTTATGTATACAACCACATAGTTACGAACATATAGGCGTACCCAGGGAGGGGGGGGGGGGGGTGGGGGTTCGTTGGTTCAACCCCCCGGTCTCGACAGTCATTATCGCTGGTCTCGGGCCTCGAAAAGTGTGCATAACCCTGGTCTCGGCCTCAATAATGTCGAAAATTTTCGGCCTCGGCTTTGAAAATTTCCTGCGACTACCCCCCCCCTTGAACAAATCCTGCGTACGCAACTGGTTACGCTTACATAAACACACGCACATACATTCACCTTTTTTCTTACATAGTCTCAACCATTTCATCGGGCTTTATTTTCCATTTTTTTTAGATATACTTTTCAACATTTAATCTTCACTTTTCGATATTCCTCAGTCAAATTGTTCTAGATCTGATTTTATGTTCAATTATGTAATCTGTATTTTCTTATTTGTACATTCATTCGTTCATCTTTTTGTCTTAACTTTATCATCATGCGAGTTCATAATGTTATTTCATCACATTTTCTTATTTGTCATGTGATCGTTATTGTATCATAATTTCTGTTCTCCATTTTGTATCTTTATTTTCATCTTGTTTTCTATATCATACATGTACCACGCTGTTACATTACATGTCCACTGCACTTTTTAAAATTTGAATGCCAATGTGATGAACTTGTTTGCCCATGCGCGAATTTGAATGACCGAAATGAGACCCAAGACTGCTAGAGATGAAATTGAATGACCATTAACGAAAATGAGCACCCATCGCTTACATTGGCATGACGCTAGTGTGAAATTGGTTGCTCCGTTAATTAATATGAATGACTAAAAACGAATTTGAATGACAATATGTCAATCCAAACGCGGATTTGGTGAAATTGAATGCTGCTGATATGAAATTGCATGAGAAAATAGCGAAATTGACCGGGAAAACCTATATTTGATGACATAAACGGTACCCTGGGGTACCAGACGAAAATCTGCCATTTTGTTTAATTATTTATTTAATTTTTAGGGCTGTACTGTGGGTATAGCGTGCATACAATCGCGCGCTGCACTGCATGCATAACGCAATACAGTTGTACTTGGAGTGAACACAAGATGGCGCAACACAACTTGGGATACCGGGGTACAACGGTACCCCGGGGTACTGCGTGTGTCATCATTTTCCCCATGGTAGCTACTTCAGTCAAGGACAAGATAACTAAGTCGTAAATTGACAATTAGAAGAGCGCTATAAAGTCACATGCTAAAAGTTTGGGAGTCTTGCAGAAACACAATTTTTCTCTCGTTCATTTTTTTTGCTGCTTTTTTTTAAAATGATAAATTGTATCTAATCCAGATCTAACCCTAACCAACAAGATGATTTGCAAAACTTGATTTATTAATTGAAAATGCCTTTCTCACGCTCACAGGAAGAATAATTTTTTTCTTGTTGAATTACTGTACATTAAAAAAATGGAAAACATATATGTGATTGAGAGATGTCAGAAATAGAAGACCTTATTACTAATCAGATTTTAAATTGCTTGTTAACTTGACAGTCTAAAGTATTGACCCAAGGTGAATGCATTTTATACCACCAGTAAATAGTCTTGTGAGGGGTTAATGTACATGTATGCATACAAACACCAAGCTAATGCACTAATACATAATGACTCGGGGATCTACTAAAGTACTTCTGCTAATATGATTACTCAATTTTTCATGAGACTGTAGAACCCAATAGGGCAATGAACCAAGATATTTAGAGGGTGTTAGATGATGATGTGATGTGTGCATCCACCTCTCCAGGGTAATTTTTTTTTTCACGAGGGCTACTCTTGTCTTTATATGTTTTGTTCATTTTTATATAATTACTATTGGCAGACTTTGTAATAAATGATTAAAAGATCCCATCCTATTTAATGAAAACAACAAGTATTCTTGACAGTCAAATAAAAAGAATGCACTAAGATGCGACAAAGAGGGCGATTTTGTTCAACATCTTCATTTTTTGTTGCCCCTGTGTTCTGGCTCATGGAGGCGATTTCAAAGGTTCATTGTATTTTTTCTTTTCTCTGCACCCTCTCTCTATGGAGGAATTCAGGGGGATACTTTTTGAATCTGAGGGATATCACAAAATATTTCACAGAACACCCTATGATGGTAATTTTAGGGGCTACCTACTGATTTCAGGGGGCTATTTTGAAAATTAGGGGGCCAAATCGCCATCAGCCCCCCGTATATTTCCTACCCTGCTCTCTCTTCCTCCCACACCCCCTCTCTCTCCCTCCACGTTACTCTCAATTCCCCCCCCCCCCCCTTGTGATAGATTTGTGATAAATGTGACAGATGAATTGTCATAGATTCCAATGCAAAAAAAAAGAACTGAGAGTGCTATTGCAATTTGGGCAGGCCCACAAAGCTAGCTAGAAATTAAATTGTATTTTCCTGTACCGGGCCATTCTTGGTCACGTGTGTGACCCAAAACATGACAAATTTTGAAATGGGATGCTTATATTTCAGTAAGTATGAGACTATAATGATTTTTACTTCATATGTGACTTGAATATGTTGTAGTCTTTCAAACTTAACACAAAAGATTTTATAAGGATTACGTAACTCAATGTCAGAGGTCAAATGGCATGGGTCACGTGTGTGACTTCGCACGGAGCGCTTTTTTCATAACTAAATTTCATTTGGAAAATTCTTTAAAATATGAATAGCTATAATGTTCATCTTATTACCAGAGAAGTACTATACATTTGTAAGTACAACAATAGCAATGAATGAGAATTATATCAAACCGTTGTTCTTTATAGTACTTAATTATGTGGCAACGTCTGGTCACGTGTGTGACATTTTGGGGTGGTCACGTGTGTGACATGTACAATATGAATGGAAAAATGGGAATTTTATAATATCGGGTTTAGAAAAGAATGAAAGGTTGAATTTTTACAAAGTTGGTATCAACCTGTACAAGAAAGTGAGAAGAATGAGCTTGTTAATTATCCTTTTGATATCTTGATTATTTTCTGAATTATGATTATTAGAAAAATATTGAAATATGTAAATTTATGCAAATGAGTAAAAAAGTTTCATTTTAAACTTCAAATCATGTATTTCATGAAACTTTACACATGGATCATTCCAAAAATGGAACAAAACTACAGAAAAATAAAACTTCAATTTTTCCGAAAAAGTTTCACTTTTCAAAGAATGGCCCTACCCAGTCATAACATGTGCCAAACAGTGCAAAGTAGTTTTTTGCATTTGTATTGCACAAGTAGGCAGTAACACTACTTGTAGTACCACCTTTACTTGTAATTATGTAGCCTGTTCCCTACTGGATTTTGCAATCCCTAGATAGAATTGATACAGGACTCGCCAGGTTCCTGTAGGCAATGGGTTAACCTGTTCCCTGCTAGATGTTGCAATCCCTATAGAGTTAATACAGGACTCACCAGGTTCATGTAGGCAATGGGTTAACCTGTTCCCTACTGGATTTTGCAATCCCTAGATAGAATTGATACAGGACTCGCCAGGTTCCTGTAGGCAATGGGTTAACCTGTTCCCTGCTAGATGTTGCAATCCCTATAGAGTTAATACAGGACTCACCAGGTTCATGTAGGCAATGGGTTAACCTGTTCCCTACTGGATTTTGCAATCCCTAGATAGAATTGATACAGGACTCGCCAGGTTCCTGTAGGCAATGGGTTAACCTGTTCCCTGCTAGATGTTGCAATCCCTATAGAGTTAATACAGGACTCACCAGGTTCATGTAGGCAATGGGTTAACCTGTTCCCTACTAGATGTTGCAATCCCTATAGAGTTGATACAAGACCCACCAGGCTCCCATAGGCAATGGGTTAACCTGTTCCCTACTGGATTTTGCAATCCCCATAGAGTTAATACCGGACCCACCAGGTTCATGTAGCCAATGGGTTGAATAAGTCAGAGAAATAAGCTAATAAGGTAATGGGTGATACACGTTATCCCTCTGCCTCTGCAGTTTTCATTTAGGACTACATGTACTTCTCAATTTGATCCTTAAATTGGATTTGCCTCCTATATTTGGTCAGCCCTTGTGCACTTGACAGCAAGATGTAGTGTAAGAAAACACCTTTAGGTCTGACAAGCTCAGCTTCTTACAGGCATCTATTAACTTTGTAAAATCCAACCAAAGTATTTTGGAGCTTTCACACCTCTCTTTAAATGATTAAATTGATATTTTTTGCCCAAAGTGATATTTGAGTCTATACCAATATCATTTGAAGATTCTTGAGAATGATATGTGAGATGTTCATAGTTTAGAAATAATGTTTATGTAGTGAAAAAGAGTCAATCGATATCTGATTTTATCCAGATCGTCAAGTATCAGAATATGGATTATATGGAGGATTTAGTCTTCGGATTCTGATAATCTTTCTCGACTACGGTCCAAAGTGTGTACAACGCTTACGGCAAATTCAATCTGAAATATGCCCATAATTAGGGAGACATTTGAACAATCAAAACCCATTTCATTCTTTTGTAATACCATAGAGTACAGAAGCCACAATTAACGTCATAAAAACACTTGAATTTTTAAATTTGAACTCCATTTTCCGTAAGAGCATCACAAATAATCTCCAAATACCGAAAATTAATTGAATATGTTACGTATTGGCTGAGATATGCCCATCCGAATTAATTTTACTTCAATGGGCAATCAGTGTTATAGTGCACTGGTTCATAAAGTTATGAACCAGTGCACTATAACACTGATTGCCCATTGACAAAAAAAATCATTCAGATGGGCATATCTCAGCCAATACATAACCTATTCAATTGATTTTTGGTATTTGGACATTATTTGTAAATGCTCTTTCTGAAAATGACATCATTGATGACATCACACTTCACCACTCTATAAGCCAAACAAGTAACAAGTCAAGCAAGTGTGAAAGCTACAATGATTTTGGTTGAATTTTCATAAATGAATGGATCACATAAAACTACCTTGTTGTTTGCCAGCAGAAAATGAAGTGGGTTGATTAAATTCAAATGTCACACTGATTATGGAGATATTTATGATAGAATGAAAAGCCTTCCACGATGCTTTTTTGATTGTATTCAAAACCAATGGGCCAAGGTAATACTAATCTAAGCTTTGACCCAGCTGGCATTTGCTAATTCCAAGCCCAGTTTTAGATGTGCCACAAAATATATATTTTATACAATTTCATCTATGGATGTATTCTTTCCTCATATCTGATGTTAAGTTTGAATTTAATATCCTTCATTAAAAACTTTAAAGTAATACTGAAAACTGCACAATAATGCCTCTAGATTATAGCCCAAAATGCACATAACTTTATATTCAGCTCAGTGAAATGGTGCATGGCTTCTGCCTTCTTAACCCCTTCAGGACTGGTCCCCAAAATACTCTGGCTTGGGTCTATGGAGAATATATGTAACAGCAAAACCAATCAGTCCTGAACGGGTTAATTGAGGTATACAATATAAAAAGAAGCCATTTTCTGCAGATGTTCTGTAGAGATTCACTTGATGTGTGTATAACACAGGGGAGCGCAGCTTCGATGAACAATAGGAACAACGCGAAAGGCTGAGCTAGTCAAAAGATTGATAATGAGCAATTTTTGCCAGAGTTATCATGGAACTGCTTAAAGGAGCACCATGATCCAAGATGACCTGTTCAGAAGCCACACAAAGCTTGTGCACTACTGGAACCTTAAACTTTTAACCTGTTGCTTACGGGAACCGGGTGGGCTATGTACAAAGTCTATGGGGATTTTAGAATTCCGAAGTGAACAGGTTAAATGTGCACACCCAGACTCCCATGATACAGATTGAAGGAAACGTTGATGTGATATGATATTATATATTTTTAAAAGAGCTTTCCATCAAAATTCCTGTACTTTATGAACACACCCACCCAGACTCCCATAGATTTTAAAACAGCCTCTTGGCAAGATCCATGTACCAGTGTGAACACAACCACTCAGATTCCCATGATCAAGCTGAAGGAACAACCCAAATATATGAAATTTGCAAACAGCCTCTTCATGTACCTTTGTGAACATACATGAGGTTTAAGGAAGATATTTCTGCCTTTAAGTAAACACACCCAAAACTCCCAATTTCAAGCTTTAGGAATTAGCACAAAAAGCCACTTGATAATAATTCATGCGCCTTTGTGAACACACATACAGTGTACCCAACAATTATTTTGACACCCTGAAAAATAGGAAACTTACTATTTTGATAATTTTTCAAAAATGGTCTTATATTTTATCTTGATTTCAACAAAGCAGCATCTAATAAACACATACAATGAATTTTAGGCAGCTTTTTACCAAACATTTTCTTCAAAATTTGTTCTAGCATCATTTAAATTAAAGTGATTTTTTCAAGGTGTCCAAATAATTCTTGGTTACACTGTACACTCCCACAATCTCTAAAGGTCTGTAAACGAAACATTGATACCGTTTTAAAAGAACCTCATGACAAGATATCTGTGCCTTTGTGAACACACCCCGGGTCATCTACTGAGTGGCAAGCAGTGAATATCAGACTCACCTTGCCGCACCACTATGGTAGCTCCTAATCAATAACAAAATCTGATTTAATGTCACTCTATTGTGACCAACCACTTTTCCAATAGCATAGCTTCGGGCTAAAATCTGTATTAGAAATGTGGATGATGTTTGTGTACATGGATACATTGCCCAAAGATAATGTATGTTGTGGAAATTCAAACTCATACCAAGTGTACAATGTACAATGTGCAATGTAAATAGAGTAAGTAATCTACAGTACAATAGCTCTATGGTAGACCCTAATCAATAACAAAATCGGATTTAAAGGGGTAGTTCAGTTTTGGGAGAGAGGGCGCTACACATCACAATTTTGTTGTGAGGTAATGAAAACTGAGTGTCGAATTTGAGAGAACATGCAATTTTAATGGCAGAATAAACTTTTATTTGGTCAAAATCGACCCAGAAACGGCTGAAGTATCAATAAATATATCTGATCTTATAATTATTTGGGGCCCAAATATAAATTAGATGATTTTTTCAAAAAAAAAAAAAAAATGCTTGCACTTTTTGGCAGAATAAACTTTTATTTGGTCAAAATCGACCCAGAAACGGCTGAAGTACCAATAAATATATCTGATCTTATAATTATTTGGGGCCCAAATATAAATTAGATGATTTTTTCAAAAAATAAAAAAAAATGCTTGCACTTTTTCAAAAATTGACAAAAGCGTTTTTTAAATAGTTGTTGATGATCTCTCTATTTCTAAAATCATTATTTCAATAAAACAAATGCATAATTTTGTATGAAAAACGGTTGAAACCAATGCCTTTTTAGAAAGCGCCGTCTTTGTAATTTTGTATACCTTTCGAGCATGGTAGAGTTATAACTATTAGTTTATAATGTTACTGTCCAGGTTTGGTTACTAAAGTTCAGCCTTGCCAAAACTGTACTACCCCTTTAACTATTAGTTTATAATGTTACTGTCCAGGTTTGGTTACTAAAGTTCAGCCTTACCAAAACTGTACTACCCCTTTAACTATTAGTTTATAGTGTTACTGTCCAGGTTTGGTTACTAAAGTTCAGCCTTACCAAAACTGTACTACCCCTTTAACTATTAGTTTATAGTGTTACTGTCCAGGTTTGGTTACTAAAGTTCAGCCTTACCAAAACTGTACTACCCCTTTTACTATTAGTTTATAGTGTTACTGTCCAGGTTTGGTTACTAAAGTTCAGCCTTACCAAAACTGTACTACCCCTTTAACTATTAGTTTATAGTGTTACTGTCCAGGTTTGGTTACTAAAGTTCAGCCTTACCAAAACTGTACTACCCCTTTAACTATTAGTTTATAGTGTTACTGTCCAGGTTTGGTTACTAAAGTTCAGCCTTACCAAAACTGTACTACCCCTTTAACTATTAGTTTATAGTGTTACTGTCCAGGTTTGGTTACTAAAGTTCAGCCTTACCAAAACTGTACTACCCCTTTAACTATTAGTTTATAGTGTTACTGTCCAGGTTTGGTTACTAAAGTTCAGCCTTACCAAAACTGTACTACCCCTTTAACTATTAGTTTATAGTGTTACTGTCCAGGTTTGGTTACTAAAGTTCAGC
Organism: Echinarachnius parma; assembly: GCA_037951105.1. Taxonomy (NCBI): domain Eukaryota; kingdom Metazoa; phylum Echinodermata; class Echinoidea; order Clypeasteroida; family Echinarachniidae; genus Echinarachnius; species Echinarachnius parma. The sequence continues at coordinate 30,656 of JBAMJV010004226.1, forward strand.
CTTACCAAAACTGTACTACCCCTTTAACTATTAGTTTATAGTGTTACTGTCCAGGTTTGGTTACTAAAGTTCAGCCTTACCAAAACTGTACTACCCCTTTAACTATTAGTTTATAGTGTTACTGTCCAGGTTTGGTTACTAAAGTTCAGCCTTACCAAAACTGTACTACCCCTTTAACTATTAGTTTATAGTGTTACTGTCCAGGTTTGGTTACTAAAGTTCAGCCTTACCAAAACTGTACTACCCCTTTAACTATTAGTTTATAGTGTTACTGTCCAGGTTTGGTTACTAAAGTTCAGCCTTACCAAAACTGTACTACCCCTTTAACTATTAGTTTATAGTGTTACTGTCCAGGTTTGGTTACTAAAGTTCAGCCTTACCAAAACTGTACTACCCCTTTAACTATTAGTTTATAGTGTTACTGTCCAGGTTTGGTTACTAAAGTTCAGCCTTACCAAAACTGTACTACCCCTTTAACTATTAGTTTATAGTGTTACTGTCCAGGTTTGGTTACTAAAGTTCAGCCTTACCAAAACTGTACTACCCCTTTAACTATTAGTTTATAGTGTTACTGTCCAGGTTTGGTTACTAAAGTTCAGCCTTACCAAAACTGTACTACCCCTTTAACTATTAGTTTATAGTGTTACTGTCCAGGTTTGGTTACTAAAGTTCAGCCTTACCAAAACTGTACTACCCCTTTAACTATTAGTTTATAGTGTTACTGTCCAGGTTTGGTTACTAAAGTTCAGCCTTACCAAAACTGTACTACCCCTTTAACTATTAGTTTATAGTGTTACTGTCCAGGTTTGGTTACTAAAGTTCAGCCTTACCAAAACTGTACTACCCCTTTAACTATTAGTTTATAGTGTTACTGTCCAGGTTTGGTTACTAAAGTTCAGCCTTACCAAAACTGTACTACCCCTTTAACTATTAGTTTATAGTGTTACTGTCCAGGTTTGGTTACTAAAGTTCAGCCTTACCAAAACTGTACTACCCCTTTAACTATTAGTTTATAGTGTTACTGTCCAGGTTTGGTTACTAAAGTTCAGCCTTACCAAAACTGTACTACCCCTTTAACTATTAGTTTATAGTGTTACTGTCCAGGTTTGGTTACTAAAGTTCAGCCTTACCAAAACTGTACTACCCCTTTAACTATTAGTTTATAGTGTTACTGTCCAGGTTTGGTTACTAAAGTTCAGCCTTACCAAAACTGTACTACCCCTTTAACTATTAGTTTATAGTGTTACTGTCCAGGTTTGGTTACTAAAGTTCAGCCTTACCAAAACTGTACTACCCCTTTAACTATTAGTTTATAGTGTTACTGTCCAGGTTTGGTTACTAAAGTTCAGCCTTACCAAAACTGTACTACCCCTTTAACTATTAGTTTATAGTGTTACTGTCCAGGTTTGGTTACTAAAGTTCAGCCTTACCAAAACTGTACTACCCCTTTAACTATTAGTTTATAGTGTTACTGTCCAGGTTTGGTTACTAAAGTTCAGCCTTACCAAAACTGTACTACCCCTTTAACTATTAGTTTATAGTGTTACTGTCCAGGTTTGGTTACTAAAGTTCAGCCTTACCAAAACTGTACTACCCCTTTAACTATTAGTTTATAGTGTTACTGTCCAGGTTTGGTTACTAAAGTTCAGCCTTACCAAAACTGTACTACCCCTTTAACTATTAGTTTATAGTGTTACTGTCCAGGTTTGGTTACTAAAGTTCAGCCTTACCAAAACTGTACTACCCCTTTAACTATTAGTTTATAGTGTTACTGTCCAGGTTTGGTTACTAAAGTTCAGCCTTACCAAAACTGTACTACCCCTTTAACTATTAGTTTATAGTGTTACTGTCCAGGTTTGGTTACTAAAGTTCAGCCTTACCAAAACTGTACTACCCCTTTAACTATTAGTTTATAGTGTTACTGTCCAGGTTTGGTTACTAAAGTTCAGCCTTACCAAAACTGTACTACCCCTTTAACTATTAGTTTATAGTGTTACTGTCCAGGTTTGGTTACTAAAGTTCAGCCTTACCAAAACTGTACTACCCCTTTAACTATTAGTTTATAGTGTTACTGTCCAGGTTTGGTTACTAAAGTTCAGCCTTACCAAAACTGTACTACCCCTTTAACTATTAGTTTATAGTGTTACTGTCCAGGTTTGGTTACTAAAGTTCAGCCTTACCAAAACTGTACTACCCCTTTAACTATTAGTTTATAGTGTTACTGTCCAGGTTTGGTTACTAAAGTTCAGCCTTACCAAAACTGTACTACCCCTTTAACTATTAGTTTATAGTGTTACTGTCCAGGTTTGGTTACTAAAGTTCAGCCTTACCAAAACTGTACTACCCCTTTAACTATTAGTTTATAGTGTTACTGTCCAGGTTTGGTTACTAAAGTTCAGCCTTACCAAAACTGTACTACCCCTTTAACTATTAGTTTATAGTGTTACTGTCCAGGTTTGGTTACTAAAGTTCAGCCTTACCAAAACTGTACTACCCCTTTAACTATTAGTTTATAGTGTTACTGTCCAGGTTTGGTTACTAAAGTTCAGCCTTACCAAAACTGTACTACCCCTTTAACTATTAGTTTATAGTGTTACTGTCCAGGTTTGGTTACTAAAGTTCAGCCTTACCAAAACTGTACTACCCCTTTAACTATTAGTTTATAGTGTTACTGTCCAGGTTTGGTTACTAAAGTTCAGCCTTACCAAAACTGTACTACCCCTTTAACTATTAGTTTATAGTGTTACTGTCCAGGTTTGGTTACTAAAGTTCAGCCTTACCAAAACTGTACTACCCCTTTAACTATTAGTTTATAGTGTTACTGTCCAGGTTTGGTTACTAAAGTTCAGCCTTACCAAAACTGTACTACCCCTTTAACTATTAGTTTATAGTGTTACTGTCCAGGTTTGGTTACTAAAGTTCAGCCTTACCAAAACTGTACTACCCCTTTAACTATTAGTTTATAGTGTTACTGTCCAGGTTTGGTTACTAAAGTTCAGCCTTACCAAAACTGTACTACCCCTTTAACTATTAGTTTATAGTGTTACTGTCCAGGTTTGGTTACTAAAGTTCAGCCTTACCAAAACTGTACTACCCCTTTAACTATTAGTTTATAGTGTTACTGTCCAGGTTTGGTTACTAAAGTTCAGCCTTACCAAAACTGTACTACCCCTTTAACTATTAGTTTATAGTGTTACTGTCCAGGTTTGGTTACTAAAGTTCAGCCTTACCAAAACTGTACTACCCCTTTAACTATTAGTTTATAGTGTTACTGTCCAGGTTTGGTTACTAAAGTTCAGCCTTACCAAAACTGTACTACCCCTTTAACTATTAGTTTATAGTGTTACTGTCCAGGTTTGGTTACTAAAGTTCAGCCTTACCAAAACTGTACTACCCCTTTAACTATTAGTTTATAGTGTTACTGTCCAGGTTTGGTTACTAAAGTTCAGCCTTACCAAAACTGTACTACCCCTTTAACTATTAGTTTATAGTGTTACTGTCCAGGTTTGGTTACTAAAGTTCAGCCTTACCAAAACTGTACTACCCCTTTAACTATTAGTTTATAGTGTTACTGTCCAGGTTTGGTTACTAAAGTTCAGCCTTACCAAAACTGTACTACCCCTTTAACTATTAGTTTATAGTGTTACTGTCCAGGTTTGGTTACTAAAGTTCAGCCTTACCAAAACTGTACTACCCCTTTAACTATTAGTTTATAGTGTTACTGTCCAGGTTTGGTTACTAAAGTTCAGCCTTACCAAAACTGTACTACCCCTTTAACTATTAGTTTATAGTGTTACTGTCCAGGTTTGGTTACTAAAGTTCAGCCTTACCAAAACTGTACTACCCCTTTAACTATTAGTTTATAGTGTTACTGTCCAGGTTTGGTTACTAAAGTTCAGCCTTACCAAAACTGTACTACCCCTTTAACTATTAGTTTATAGTGTTACTGTCCAGGTTTGGTTACTAAAGTTCAGCCTTACCAAAACTGTACTACCCCTTTAACTATTAGTTTATAGTGTTACTGTCCAGGTTTGGTTACTAAAGTTCAGCCTTACCAAAACTGTACTACCCCTTTAACTATTAGTTTATAGTGTTACTGTCCAGGTTTGGTTACTAAAGTTCAGCCTTACCAAAACTGTACTACCCCTTTAACTATTAGTTTATAGTGTTACTGTCCAGGTTTGGTTACTAAAGTTCAGCCTTACCAAAACTGTACTACCCCTTTAACTATTAGTTTATAGTGTTACTGTCCAGGTTTGGTTACTAAAGTTCAGCCTTACCAAAACTGTACTACCCCTTTAACTATTAGTTTATAGTGTTACTGTCCAGGTTTGGTTACTAAAGTTCAGCCTTACCAAAACTGTACTACCCCTTTAACTATTAGTTTATAGTGTTACTGTCCAGGTTTGGTTACTAAAGTTCAGCCTTACCAAAACTGTACTACCCCTTTAACTATTAGTTTATAGTGTTACTGTCCAGGTTTGGTTACTAAAGTTCAGCCTTACCAAAACTGTACTACCCCTTTAACTATTAGTTTATAGTGTTACTGTCCAGGTTTGGTTACTAAAGTTCAGCCTTACCAAAACTGTACTACCCCTTTAACTATTAGTTTATAGTGTTACTGTCCAGGTTTGGTTACTAAAGTTCAGCCTTACCAAAACTGTACTACCCCTTTAACTATTAGTTTATAGTGTTACTGTCCAGGTTTGGTTACTAAAGTTCAGCCTTACCAAAACTGTACTACCCCTTTAACTATTAGTTTATAGTGTTACTGTCCAGGTTTGGTTACTAAAGTTCAGCCTTACCAAAACTGTACTACCCCTTTAACTATTAGTTTATAGTGTTACTGTCCAGGTTTGGTTACTAAAGTTCAGCCTTACCAAAACTGTACTACCCCTTTAACTATTAGTTAATAGTGTTACTGTCCAGGTTTGGTTACTAAAGTTCAGCCTTACCAAAACTGTACTACCCCTTTAACTATTAGTTAATAGTGTTACTGTCCAGGTTTGGTTACTAAAGTTCAGCCTTACCAAAACTGTACTACCCCTTTAACTATTAGTTTATAGTGTTACTGTCCAGGTTTGGTTACTAAAGTTCAGCCTTACCAAAACTGTACTACCCCTTTAACTATTAGTTTATAGTGTTACTGTCCAGGTTTGGTTACTAAAGTTCAGCCTTACCAAAACTGTACTACCCCTTTAACTATTAGTTTATAGTGTTACTGTCCAGGTTTGGTTACTAAAGTTCAGCCTTACCAAAACTGTACTACACCCTTTAACGTTGCTCTATTGTGACCATCCACTTTCCAATATAGCTTCGGGCTAAAATCTGTATCGGAATTGCGGATGGTACATACAGGTATGTACATGGATACATTGCGCATACAGTAGATACTTCATTTACTGCAAGTTTAAAATTCAAAACTTGTGAATTTACAGTATGTTATTTAAGCACAATGTTGGATTCTAATCAATACAATAACAAAATCTGATTTAACGTCTCTCTATTGTGACCACCCACTTTCCAATAACAGATAGCTTCATGCTAAGTCTGTCTTGCTAACTATGGGATTTTATGAGGATCTAATTTAACATTTCACAATATTTACTTCCCCATAACAGTAACTGTGAGCTAAATTTACATTGGAAATCAAAATCGTGTGTAGTAGTGTACAGGCCCTGCATTTCCATGTAATGTAACAGTGTAAACTCAAAACAATGGGTGATTTCAAGTATGGTGTTTAAGGCCGTTGTTAGTGTTTATTACACACAAACACCAGTTTGATAAACAACACCAGCCTTAAACACCATACTTGAAATCACCCATTGTATAAGGTACTGTAAACTATTCATGAGTGTAAGAGATTACTTTTGTGGCTCTAATCAGCTAAAATTATTTTGCTTTGCTCTGTTACTTTTCCCCCATCAGTATGTGGTAATGTGGTTTGTGTAATATGCTGTCATTCTTTACCACAGAATCAGGGCCCTGTTTCATAAAACTTTTCCAATTGTTGTAAGTGTCTAATTATGGTAACTACTATGGAAACAGCCAATCAGCATCAAGCTTTCTAGCTGTTGCTTTGGTAGTTACAATAATTGGACAATTACAACAATTGGAAAAGTTTTATGAAACAGGCCCCTGGTGTACCAAAACCATGAATGTATTAACCGTATAGATGGATGTAATGCAATGTCTTGTTGAGCAAGGGGTTAAGTAATAAGTATACAATCTGTTCAATTCTTTCCTGTCTCTCTTCCAGAGGTGTTCGGTCAGGGTGACAATGGCTATTGCTCATTCCGCATCCCAGCCCTGGCCTACCACCAAGGAGTGTTCCTGGCCTTTGTGCTTTGTCCATTAATAGTGCACCTGGATGACAGAGTTCCGGCTATAGCTGGAATTCCGGCTTTGCCGTTTTTTAACAAAATTTCCGGCTCAAAAAAAACAAACAAATTAAATATGTTTTTGTAGGGTATATGATCCCCAAAATAGGCTCAGATTGCACCAGAGAGCATCTGGAACCCCAGAGCTTCCAGGGCCCTAAAGCAGGCCCTGGACCCCGACTAAAGGGACTTCGCGCTTTGCGCTCGTGATGTGCGCCTCGCGGGCATTATTTTGAGTCTCCACAAATTTTCAGGCCCTGGAGCTATTTGCCACTGGCATCCCTGATAAGTGGGTCTTTGGTAACATGTTGGTCTTTCAGAGGACATTTACTTTACTATATTAGTCTACTAGATTGCATTTATATAGGGTTCTTACCTGCTATGGCATTATCATTACCCTTGGTCATCAGGTACAGTTCAAACCTGCACAATTATCTTGTGCACCATCTCAACTTCTTGAGGATCATACTTTTAATATTTTTGTTCTGTTCCGTTCCTCTCCTGTCTCTCCTGCAGAGGTGTTTGGGCAGGGTGACAATGGGTACAGCTCTTTCCGCATCCCAGCCCTGGTCTACCACAAAGGAGTGTTCCTGGCCTTCTGCGAGGCCAGAAAGACCTCGTTCCGGGACTGGGGATCTCACATGGACCTGGTCCTGAGGAGAGGCAAGCTGCGTGAGGATAAGGAAAAGGACAAGCAGATCGAATGGGGAGACATCCACGTGGTCGCATCTATTACTGGCAAAAGGTGAGTTCTGTGATCTCTTTTATCTTTAAATTGGCAACCTTCTTTAATACATGAATGTTAATATTTATTTTCAACCATTGTTTAAATGGGAGTATCAGATCAAATGGGGAGACATCCATGTGGTCACATCTATCCCTGGCAAGAGGTAATTTGCTGTGATCTCTATTCTCATTAAATTGGCAGCTTTATTCATAAATTTATAATCCAAGCTTACAGCCATTGTGTTGTTGGGAGGACAAGGAAAAGGAGGAGATCGAATGGGGAGATATCCACGTGGATTCATCTATCCCTGGGAAGAGGTTACAAGTTCTGTGATTCCTATTTTCACTAAATTGGCAGCTAAATATTTATTCATATATTTATGTTCCATGTTTTCTACCATTTTTTGTCGTTGGTGGTCAATGAATTGGGGTGAATTTGTAATATTTTGCTGTTCTTATATCAAACAAATTATGCTTATTTTTACCTTCTTTTCATTAATGTTGTGTTGAAAATACACGTAGTGCTGATGAGAGATAAGCCAAGTATCTCATATTGAAAAGCAACAAACAAAGAGATAAATTGCTGATACTAAGTGATCTTTATTCTGTCAAATTGTCAAAGATCTTTTTCAAATCATTTTCAATCATTTCAAAGAATATCCAAAAGGTGGAGTTGCCTTGACTCTCTTGAGTAGATGTGAAATCATTAGGCTGAATTTCACAACATATGCTACGGTCACAAATGCTCCGATTTGGGCTACGGTGCCCGTACGATGCCACTTTTAAGTGAAATCTTACGGGAATCTTGCGGAGCCCGCACGGGTGCCGTGGCTATCGTACGGTCGCCATTGCATTTTTCCTCGCCGTACGATGTCAAAAATTTGTTGAACGCGGAGTAAAAAAAAAAATGCATCGTACGATTTTTTACTTGCCTTAAGCCCGTAGACACATCGTAGAGAGCATCGCACGGGCACCGCAAGGGCATCGCACGGGCACAGCACGGACATCGCAGCATTTTTTCGAATATCGTACGATTTTGAGACTAAATATTTGGCCACTCAAATCGTACGGGTACCGTCGAGTCACCGTAAGAGCACCGTAAGGCACCCGTACGGGCACTAAGTTTGTGTTCACGGGAGACGTGCGATTTATGTTTTATTTTAAGACAAAGGTCATCGTACGGGCCCCGGAGAATATGTGACTGCTACTCTAAAATACCACAGACATCGTACGATATCACAATTTCCCAAAATCGTAGAAAATCCGCCGTAGGGAGAAGAATCGTACGGTGCCCGGATCATTTGTGACCTAGGCATAAGGAGATGTGTGTGTACCATGTGTCAAATTTTAAAACATGGTCTAAAACTGAATCGCTATATTTGTACTATTTCATTATCTGAGAACATATGTAGCCTTTGAACAACATGAAAGTGTATATTCTTTCTCTTTAAGTTTAATGAAAATATAAGAAATAACAATGATATTTGTAAACAAAAATTGCCAATTTAATGAAAAAGAGGATGTATTTTTAAACTGAAGGAGAAATAATGTACACTTTGATTGAATTTTGCTCAAAAGCCACACAATTGTTCAGACACTTTGGCCCGTATTCACAAAGGAGGTTTGTACAAACCATGGTTCAAACCGAGGTTTACATCTATGGAATGCCAATTGTAAACTGATGGAGCGAGAATGTAAATTCCTTACTTGTTAACAATGTTGATGGTACACATTCTCTCTCCATCAGTTTACAATTGGCATTCCATAGATGTAAACCTCGGTTTGAACCATGGTTTGTACAAACCTCCTTTGTGAATACGGGCCTATGTTTCGGATGGTGTATTTGATTTTGTGCCACTGATCTGATTAACAAGCAACCGCGATGGATCGGAACAAATAAGCAATTGTGATGTCCATTTGTGTCTTGTAAATTATAAATTTGTATATTATATAAATATACCAAACCGCCAACAATGTCCAATTGTGTGACAGTGTACTGTAATGAAATTGCAAGCATTGTTGTTTAAATTAGCTGTGTATTCTAGTCATTGTCACTTGCCGATGGGTCTGCGCATACAGTCAGCGATTGTTCTATTAATTGTTTTAACATAATTGTTTGGACATAATTTACATAAACTAAACTTTAGTTTAAAATGTAAATTATAACAAAACTGCCAATGTTGTATCAATGGGCCGTATGCATAAAAACAAGCAATTGCTTGTGCTAGCCTTTTGCTTGAATCGGTATGCACACAAACAAGCAATTGCTTGCAAGCAAAAGCTTTTGCTTACAAGCACAACCAAATAAGCAATTGCTTAAAACCGTATGCATAAGACAAACCTTTTACTTGTCTTGATAAACAATTGCTTGCGTTTTTTCAAGCACCTCCAGACCAGCTTGAGCTCTTGCTTACTAAGGACATTCGCGTTTTAGAATCAAGTTTTCATACCGTTTCAGGATGATTTAGAACTCCTGGTTCCAGAGGTTATGTTGTGATTACATATAAAATGGCTGTTATTTTAGACATTTATATCCATGTAGGCAATTTTGTTCATGATTTGAAAATATTTGCATAAGAAAAATACTGTTGCCAGGTCGGGCACGACCAGGGAAAGCTGCTATGCAAGGGACTACACTACGTTTGCATACACTACGAATCCCCTTTGTTGTCATGCAGTGCGATGTTCTCACAACCGTAACGATGCTTTGTTCAACACGTAAGCAATTGCTTAGGCAGTGTAAGCAAAAGGTTTTAGCACAAGCAAAAGCTTATGCATACGAAATTAAGCAATTGCTTGAACTTGATCTTTTGCTTGACAAGCTCTTGCTTGTGCTTGAAGCAATTGCTTATAAGCAATTGCTACGTTTTATGCATACGGCCCAATGTGTGGTGTACCATGTAATGAGATTGCAAACAGTGGTGTATTATAAAATTAGCTGTATATTCTAGTCAATGTCACTTGTCCGCGCACAGCCAGCGTTTGTTCAATTCATTACTTTCCAATTAGAGCCCTGTGGCGAACACAAAATCAATAGTAATAGAACTGCTGTATTGTTGCGCACTAATTATGGACAGCCTTGATGTGTATAACTCTACATGATGCTTTTATATGACACGCTGGCTTTTTAAAGGGAACCATCACTCCAAAATAACCTGATCCTTTGATTTATAATATATTCATATCAAAATGATTAGTTTTAGTCATCCATTCCACCAGCAACCATAGAAATATGCGTCTCCAAAATATTTGTATTCAAACTTTATAATTTAAATTCAATTGAGCAATGAAAAGGGTTTCATGGGACTGGAGCGTCCCCCATTCAAGGGTCTTTGTGGCTCAATGGTTGAGCACCAGTCTAGCAATCCGGAGGTCTCAGGTTCGATCACAGCAAAGCCTATTTTCTTTAACTACTGCAACCAAGATTAATTGGACTGCAGAAAAGAACGCATTTTTTGTGATTCTATTGTCTCCAAGCGTACGCGCACGAATAGAACTGGCGCACTCTCAGATGTTTGGCACATACAAAACCATTATGAGTGCATGTTGGTTCCATAAGTGGTGGTAATTAATAGTGTTGTTTATGAATTACACAACCCTTTAGCAACATGTTGGGCATCTATTTGATATCACACACACAGTACCAAACCATATAGTTATGTGTTATTCTTTGCCTGGTGGTCCCCTTTAATTATATTAACTACATGTACTCACCGCAGTTAGCTGCAGTGCTGAAATTCAAGCCAACAGACATTATAGATTTTATTGACCGACTTACTGAATATATTTGAGTACCTTGAACAGTACATATTGATATATATTTTGGAAACAATGTTTTGTGTTTGAGAGGAAAATTTATATGACTTGTTTACATATGATGGGATATTGTTTAAAGGGAACCACCAGGCAAACAACAACACATAATTATATGTTTTGCTACCGTTTTGGGATATCAAATAGATACCCAACATTTTGCAAAGGGTTGTGTAAAATTCATAAACCGTGCAATTAATAACCACCACAGTGTTCGCAGTGTTCATTCTTTTAACCCTTATAAGTCATACAAGACTGGTCTCCAAATTACCTAGGCTGGGTTCTATGGCAGTGAAAAAAGGCTCAGGACGATATTGAGCCCCCAAAATGCCAAAAAGAGCCCACATAAATGTTAATAGAATTCAATACAAACAAATTTTAGAGCGTTGTTTTCTTGCAGGCAAGATTGAAAAGTAGCCCAGAAATATAAATTTAATTTGTTTTCCCTGGTCCATGGAGAATTATCATATTGTGATTTATGTTATATCAATGTAAACGATCTTGTTGTTTGGTAAAAAATTTAATTTCATTTAAATTTCATTTAATTTCAGAATGAATGCTACATGGGGAAAGATGTCTATTGTTCCTAACCTACATACATTCATGTACATATCATTGTGTATCAAATTGGTTTTCCTTAATATCTATATGTGGCTGCAAGCTTTTAACAAAGTCTTTCAGTATGAAATTGCCACTTACCTGAATTTCCAACAGAGAATATAAACGTTGAGAGAGAGCAGTGAAAAAATAGATGGAGACTCAGGGCAAATTCGCTCCCAAAATGCCAAAAAGAGCCCCGAAAATCATAAAAGAGCCCCTGTAAATATGCATAGAGTTCAATGCAAAACAAATTTTAAAGTGTTATTTTCATGTAGGAAAGTTTCAAAGTAGCCCCCCAAAAATGAATGTAAATTTTTCCCCTGTGAGAGATTGATTGATTGTTATGATTTGCCGATAGTGTTTGAAAGGCTACCATGTCATTCGCCAGTTTAGCGTGTGCGCGTCATAACGTTATAATGTGTGCTGGTTTGCATTGTATCCTATGACCGGGGTAATACTCTCATTGTAAAGTGTAAGAGATGATTATCAATCATATTAGGTGCTATATAAATTGAGTTTGCTTTATGCATCTATGGCGTTCACAAGATGGCACCATTTTCTAATAACTGCGAACATTTGAGATGATTTCAGAGAGACAACAACCCACTGAATGGGGCTTTAAACTACAGTACATGTATACCACTAACTGGACATGCTCATCAATTGGCAGCCCAATATCTCTTCACTCCCTCTAATCACCCTCTCAGACCGCTCTCTAGTAATTCCCACTCCGCTGCTGCCTCTTCGACTAGCTTTACATGATGAAGGAATTGACTGGTAGGCTTTGCCACCAGTCCATTTCAGTTTTTAAAAGATTGTCACATTTGGGGATTGTGTTAGAAATGCTACAGCGGGTTGGCACTTCAACCAGGCTATATTTGCACTTCATAAAACTGAACCAGTGTGTATTTTGCACTGAGCATAACGTGTTCACAAGATGGCATAGTTATTATCGACAACAACCCCCTGAATGGGGCTTTAAACTACAGTATACCACTAACTGGACATGCTCATCAATTGGCAGCCCAATATCTGTTCACTCCCTCTAATCACCCTCTCAGCGTAATGCTCTAGTAATTCCCACTTCGCTGCCTCCTCTGCTTGGCATGATGAGGAATTGACCGGTAGGCTTTGCTGCCAGTCTTTTTTAAGTTTGGAAGTAATGTGACTTATTACAGCCAGGACTAGAATAGTATTAATCTTGCAGTAATGGAGAAAAAACAAGAAACATTCCCCTTTGTGTCAGGTCTCTCATATAGCTTGCCCCAAAATCATTGTACTTGCCCGAATTAGGGACATCAAGATCTATATCTAGGAGCTTTCAATTTGTCACTGCCATTTTACAGCGCTCAGATAAATTTAAGTGATTGCATGACAGAAGAAATTCTGCAGTACGTTGTTGTCACTGTCTTTCTTGCATTATCATGTAGTACCAATATATCTCTATCATATTTAAACATTTTCTCATTTACAACTTGGATCTTGATTACTTGCAGTAGTTGCACAGGTGACTTCAACGTGTAATTGGCCTCCGTTGATTTTGCCTTGATGTTCATCCACATTGGTAGAGGAGGGGGGGGGGGGGGGGGGGGGGGGGCTATGGCTTTCCAATACTTGTTTGTTTAAATTGTTTGATTCATTGCAGTTAAGAAAGGGATTTACCCAACAGGATTTTAATATTCTTTGTAGATCCCCGACATCTGCTGCAATGTCATGTACCGAATTTACAATTTGTTTGGAAACAAAGTTTTGTTAGAGATGTGAAGATAAAATTGAAATTGAAAATAGAAAAATTGATATCCACTAGCCCCCGGGCAATTGGGCCCACCCGGTTCCCGTAGTCAAGGGGTTAACCCATTCTCTTTGAGATTCTGAAATCCCCATAGACTTTGTACATAGCCCACCCGGTTCCCGTAGTCAAGGGGTTAACATGAGTTGGTCAAGCTGAATGTGCACTTGAATGTGATAAGCTTTGAAGTCTAAATATTATGATTGTGCATCGAGTCAAAGAACATTACTTTTCGACTTGATGAAGCACGTTATTCATCGGCGCCTTATTTAGCTGACACAAATTGGTCAGCCTGTCCATGACATTACAGTGCTCGTTTTCATACAGACATTGCAATACCTTTGTGTGTAGTAAGCTGTGCATAGACGATGCATAATTGGCAGGTATCAGAGACTTGCCAACACATGCATTGTATATGTACCCTGTGCTACAGGGAAATTGATTATACCCTACTTTGACCATTGACATTTAGATGTGCTTTATAGTAGAACATTATTATTCTAGTTGAGCTAGCATGTTATTCATCCATGCCTTATTTAGTTGACACAAATTGGTCAGCCTGACCCTGACACAACAGGGCTAGTATGACCTTGTTGTTTCTAGTTGATGAGGTAGCCATTCATTTGGACTTTATTTGGGTGACAAATGTTGGTCACTGAAGGCTTTTCTCAGAATGTTTTTTTTTAGCCAACATTCCTTCAAGCTCTGATAGATGTACATGTGGCCATGTGTTTTGAACTGGGCCGGTAAATAGGTGGTGTTGTTACATCTGTACAACATGCATGGTACTTAAAATGAGCGCCAAACTTTTAAAACAAAGGCTACATTGATATATTTGGGGTCAAAGTAAAGACTATTTAGGTGACTACAGTACAAAAAAGGAGGAAAAAACAATACCCAATACATATTAATGGCCAACTGCTCAGTCAAAATATGCCACGGCCAATCCACGCAGGACATTCTGCCATGAATAAGACAATCTCAAATTGACAACTTGTTATTTTGTACAAAGTGTACTTACATGTAGATTAGATTAGATTAGATTCAGTTTATTCAAACCATAAAACAAAAATAACAAATATAAATGGCAGTTACTTGTAATCAAACCTGTCTGAGCAACCAACTTGTCCTTAGATGATATAGAGTGGTGAAGTGTGATGTCATAAATGATGTCATAAACATTTTTTTTAGAATTTTCAAATTTGGACTTCATTTTCAGAAAGAGCATAACAAATAAGGTCAAAATAACGAAAATCAAAGGAATAGGTTACGTATTGGCCGAAATATGCCCATCCGAATGATTTTTTGGTCAATGGGCAATCAGTGTTATAGTGCACTGGTTCCTAAATTTAGGAACCAGTGCATTATAACACTGATTGCCCATTGAAGTAAAATTCATTCGGATGGGCATATCTCAGCCAATACGTAACCTATTCTTTTGATTTTCGGTATTTGGGCATTATTTGTTATGCTCTTTCTGAAAATGAAGTCCAAATTTGAAAATTCTAAAAAAGTGTTTTTATGACGTCATGGCTTCTGTACTCTATTGGCCACCAAAATTGATCCCCTACGGAGAAAAAAGCAGCAATGTTTTTTGGAACCTGTTTAAAAGTAGAGATTGCCTGTCTACAGTGGCCACTTTATTGCCCCCCCCCCCCCCCCCCCCAAAAAAAAAAACACAAAAAAATCCATTAATTATTTCATGATTGGTTGAGCTTGCAAGTGTAATTTGAACCCCTTGACTACAGGAACTGGGTGGGTTGTGTTCAAAGTCTATGGGGATTTCACAAACTCAAAGGGAACAGGTTAAAGGGATCTAGTAACTTTGTTGAGATGTGCAAAAACTGATGAATGGTTGATGCAATGTATATTGTTGTTATCTCATATGTCCACAGGGTATTGTGTGAAAATTTCAAGTCAAATGGACAATGTATGGCCAAGTAATGAGCGAAAATGCAAAGTGATATTGGGTGATATTCACCAACTCACTGCATTCACTTTGTACAGGGATGAAAATCTCGCCCGGAGATTTTCTTATCTGAATACTTCAATCATACATATCTTTGTAATGAAAGGGAAATTTGAAAAACCGAAAGCTGTCCCATGATTTTATTGTTAATACGAATACAACAAGGTATAAAGGAACCACTAGAATTAAAATTTTATTTTGAGGATTTGGACAATGTTACTAAGTCCCTTTAATGAAGTTTGCTGGGCAGTTGACCAGTGAGCTAGTGAGCTAGATATTATTTTGAGTACCGCAGATTCCCTGGACGTTATTAAAGTCTAGTTACCTTTAATTTTCATTTCCAGGCTGTTCCAGTCACACCTGTGTTTATATATTACACTGCCGGGGGTTGAGTGCACACAACACCAAGTTGTGATGATGTTAAAGGGAACCACCACCCACAAATAATATTCTTATAAAAGAAATGTAAATAGTTTTAGTATTCCATTCCACCAACAAGTTCAGAAAAATTGGTTTCCAGACAAATTGTATGATTTGAAAACGCATCACAATACTTTAGTAATTGTTCATGGGTCTACAGACGAAGACTAGTCCATTGTCTAGGACGTACGCTTCCACGTGCTCTAAACGTACATGGGTATAGAATCGGCGCACTCGCAAACATTTGGGGCTTAATACGGAACCATTGGCTCTGTTGGTTCTGTGAGTTTCAGGTTATTACTTGCATTGTTTATGAATAACAATCGAGCATGGTGGCTTAGTGGTTAGAGTGTCCCACTTATGCACGGGAGGTCCCGGGTTCAAACCCAGACCGGGTCATACCAAAGAATTAAAAAAAATGGTACCTTCTGCCTTCTAGCCAGGCGCTCGTTATTTATAGAATGGAGAAGGGAAAGTTAATTACACGAGTTACCAGAGGACTGGCCCCCTTCTGTAGCTTTCGCTACATTTAGTAGACGTGTGGCCTAGGGCTAATGAATCGGGAGATAGGCGCCGTTGGCATGGGAAGGACTTTAACTAAACTAACTTATTAATAACACTACCTTTGCAAAATGTTGAACATCTTTATCAAACAACAGTGCAAAAAGTACCCTATGTTGTTCTTTGCGTGGTGGTCCCCTTTAAGCAATCATTTTCCCAGAGGGGTGATACATTATTGATGGCACAGCCAGTAAGTAAACTGTAACTCATAACCACTACTGCATATTGGATCAATGTTCATAGTGGACCGTGATATACCTTTAATTTTCATAATTTACAAGTTCTAAGTTATTCAACCTCACACAGGTGCTATTTCAAGGTTGGTGTGAACTCTGGAGTGTATGCAACACTCAAGTTCTCCATCATATTAACAAGGAGGTTTATCTTAATCAATCATTTTCCCAGGGGGGTGATGTACATTATCAATGGCACAGCCCCAAAGTATTTCATAACCATATCATACTACACGCAGTGTAATGGCATAGGATCAATTTTGGGCAGCAAATACCTTTAATTTGTATAATTTACATTCTTAAGTTATTCGCCCTCACACAGGTGCTATTTCACGGTCAGTGTTGAGTTCTCCATGATGTTAATCAATCATATTCCCTGGGGGGGGGGGGGGGGGTGATACATTATTGATGGCATAGCTGATAGCTCCCAAGTAGCACCTCACCATTTATTACTAAATGTACATGCTTTGCTATAGGATAAATTTGTATGTATTTAAGTTACTTGAAGCAATACTTCAAACCTACATGTATTGCCTATGGCAACCTGGGCTCCACACAAACTTCTTTTGTCGGTGGCCTGGTAGGGCCAGTGAAATATTTTCTTCCCCTTTTCTGGTGGCCCGAAATAAAAATTTACTGGCCCAAAAACGTTATTTCATGAATGAACTTTTTACTATTAAAAATATCACTCTTTCCTGATCAAGCCTAGATGATTATAGATGAAGAATGTCATGGAAGAATACATTTTTCTAAATTTGTCAATGTTGGGTTGAAAATCCACCTCCCTGATTGGGCCACTAAAATATGACTTTTATAAATTTGTTGCTGGCCCAAAGTGCAATTTCACTGGCCCCGGGCCAGTGGACCATGTAGTGCGAGTGTCCAGCCCTGCCTATGGGAACCTGGTTGGTCCTCTATATGAATGGCAAAACCTGGTTGGTCCTCTATACGAATGGCAAAACCTGGTTGGTCCTATATATGAATGGCAAAATCTGGTTGGTCCTATATGGCAAAATCTGGTTGGGAGCAGGTTAAATTTCATAATTTATCTCAGTATCCGTATTACGCCTGACCACCTGTGTTATTACTACAGTCTACATCAGGGTGAAGTGGACAACACCAGGTTTGTGATGATATTTTAATCACTCTCCCAGAGGGGTGATGGACTATTGATAGCACAGCCTGCAAATACCTCATAACCAGTACTACATAATGCAGTGCAATGGTATACTGGACCAATATTCATTACTGGACTTTAATGTTTGTAATGTAGTTCTTAGAGCACCTCTCATTTACATGTAGGTGTAATTTTGCGGACGTCGTTGAGTGTGTACAATGCCATGTCAATGTTACCTTATCTTATCTCACACTGTGTAATGGCATTTATAATGTAAACAATATTCATACTGGACTTGCATGCAATACCTTCAATTTGTGTAATATCTGTTCTAGGAGTACACTATGGTTTCCTTTCACGTATGCAGGTGTCATTTCATGGTCAGTGTGAAGTGTGCCATGCACCACCAAGTTCTTGATGCTCTTAATCAGTTACACCCCCGGGAAGGGGTGGGGGGGGGGGGGGGGGGTGGGGTAGACTATTAATAGCACAGCCCACAAGTTATCAATATTCATACTGGACTTGGATACCATACAATTCATTTTTGTAATGCCTGTTCTGGGGTCCGTGCATTCCCCTTACGTATGCAGGTGTTATTTCATGGTCAGTGTGGGGTGTGTATCTAGAATGACAAGTTCTTGATGATGGTTATCAGTCCATTCTCCCAGGGGGGTGATACACTATCTGTGGCACAGCCTAAAAGTAACTCAAGACCATATCATACGGCATGCAGCACTTGCAGTGTGATATTGGATTAGTATTCATACTTGACTTCAGGGCACTTACCCGCTTGCCCAGGGCAAACTTGTCAAAATTGATGTTGGGCAAGTAACATTTCATGAATTGTCCAGTTTGCTTGCCCGATCGGAGCAACTAAGTAATTTTCCCAACTACTAGAGAACAATGTTATTTCACATGTACTAATCACATCTAGAAGTAAATTTTTAGATTGGGGCAAGTAAAATATAAACATTTATGATTTTACCAGTACAACAAAAGTTAGATCAGTGGAAGCTTGTTGACTTGGAAGAAAAACCTTTAATTTTCATAATTAACGTTATTCCTTCTCACGCACACAGGTGTCATTTCACAGTCAGCATGGAGCGTGTCTCGCTCAAGTTCAGATGCTGTATACCAGTCACTCTCCCAGGGGGGTGATGCATTATTGATGGCACAGCCAAGTGCTAAGTAAAACATAATATTTATGTTAGCACTTGTTCATGTAGTTGCATACTTGATTTTTAAAAATCCAAACTACCCTGTTGTATTCCTGCCGGGCAGTGGCTGGCATGTAATACTTTACTAGACCAAAAACCAGTCTAACTCTAGTCTACTGATGGTGATACCACCAGCGTACAAAATACACGGGGGCCGGGCGATTTGCCACCGTAACCTTTGAAATCGCCCCTTGAGTCAAACCACGGGGGCGAACAAAAATGAAATTGTTCAACAAAGTCGCCCTCGCTGTGTATATCACATGTATAAGTTAGTCCTATGCATGCAGAATGACTGAGAATGCTTGTCTTCGGTTACATAGGATAGGGTTGAATCTTTATAATCAGTTATTACAACGTCTGAGAAAAAATAACAAAATGAAAACAAATAAATACAAGACAAAAAAAGGCCCCTGTGAGCCCCAAAATAGCCCGCGTGAACATTTACATGTACACAGGGGTGATTTTACTTTCTAAATTAAAAAAACGGCCACCGTGAAATAAAAAGTCTTTTGTGGGCTGGTTATTACAATGTCTGAGAAAAATGAATATATAACAAAATGAAAACAAATAAATACAAGAAAAAAAAAGCTTCCTGTGAACCCCTAAATAGCCCTCGTGAACATTTACACAGGGGCGATTTTACTTTCTAAATTTAAAAAACAGCCACCGTGAAATAAAAAGTATTTTTGGGGTTGGGTACCACTGAGACTGCATCTGACTGTGTGTGGTTACTAAAATGGTTTATAATCAACCTGGAAGGATTTATGTCAAGAATAATAGTTTAAATTGGGTATCCATGGCATCATGTCTTTAAAACCAATCAATGCCCAGGTACATGTATTTATGTCCTACATCAAGGCACTCTATTATGCGCATCACAATGCACTCATCCCAGGTGCAGTCATCTGATGAGGACCTGCATTACTTGTAAATTACCCCATGTGCTTTATCATGGCATGGAGCTTGGCTAAAGCTAGGGAGAAAGTGGTATTCTTGAAGAGAGTGCATTTAGCATGGACTGGAAGTCTGGAGTATATTGTTTTTAAAGGTGCAACTGTAAAGTGTCAGATATTGCTCAAAATGACATTTGAGACTTCAATCCTACATGTATATACAAAATCATTGTAAGATATGTCTGAATGATGTGTGAAAGTTTCATTGAAAAAGAACACTGTTGCTTCCCGAAAATTTGCGTCAGCTTTTACAACTAATTACAGTATGACGCTTATAATGACGTTTATGACCGTCTGTAGACGCTCTTGAGCTGAATGATTTTCAACGATAGATATCTTCATACTAAAGGGGCATTTGAAAAGATCTAACCCTTTTTTATTCTTCTCTTACTATTTATAAGCTAAACAACATGGTAGAAGAGAAATGTGGAAGCTCAAAGTAATTTTTGTGGAGTTAGACACTTTACAGGTGCACCTTTAAGGTCATTTCTGCCCTCAGGAATGAAATTCTCAAGGTCCAATTTTAAATATGAGCTCATATTTACAACGCACCACACCTACAGGTGTATTATCAGGTATGTTCACTGTACATATCATTAGCTATCCACAGTGAACAAGTATCTAATGTAAAGTACAGAGCGATACAACATACAACATACAATGATACAATGTTCAATGATAGTAGATACAACATAAGATAAACAGCATAGAAAATGAATTATATTGACAATTGTATATTAACAAAACAAAACGATTTAACATTAAATTTAAGAGATTTGTTTATCAATTGTATCCCCATTTGATCGACCTTTAATCAGTTTCCGTAAATGCGAACAAAGAAACTAGATACTGTTAAATATATGAATATGTAGCTTTAAACATTTTTTGTTGCTGTGTGATGGCCCTTTGCATAGTAGCACCTGCATTATTAGCCATCTAGAGTCAACAAGCATCTAATAATTATAGCACACAGTGACGAGTTTGTCACTGTTTTCTCAGTTGGCTGATCAACATGCATGGGTAACGGATCAATCATTCTCCCAGGGGGGTGATGAATTATTGATGGAACAGCTGGAATGTAACTTGCTACTTTAATTAAAGTCAATGACTGAATATTATGCACATTTGTTTTGTTTGTTTGTTTGTTTTATTTAAACATGGCAATAGAAACTCGCTATCAGCCGTTAGGCTGTTTTTCAGCAAGTCCGTATACGAAATACAGAAAACAAATTAAACAAAATACAATTTTTTACAGAAATACAAAATTAAACTTACATTAAGATACAATAAAGAAGCTTATTTAAAAAACAAAACAAAATTGCAGTACAATTAAATAATCATGAAAGTCTGAAAGATCCCAAAAGTCGTGATTAATTACTGTTTGATTGGAAATGTGATTACTATTAAAACAAAATGGTTACAGTTCAAGGGGGAAAGAAATATATTTAAAAGCTTGGACTATAGATAATTAGATACATTTTCTTGAATTTGTGTGACACAATATGCAACTAAAATAGTCAATCTAATAATGAGGTGACCAGCATAGATATGACCATTCACTGTGGCAACTTTTTCAACTCCACTATATATGAGGCATTTATGCAGAGTGCACACTCTTTCTCCCAGGGGGGTGATGAATTATAGACGGAACAGCTCGAAAGTAACTCATTATTTATGTAAATAAAAGTCTGCATGTGCATCCTATTCTTGATTGAAGGGCAAGTTAAATAGTCCTAGAGATTCCTTTGAAGCAGAGTTTGTTGTCACTAAGCAATAATTTTGTTCTAAACTTTGGTTGCCCAGATGAAAATTTAATGTGGCTTGGGCCAGTGGTGATTTTGAGCTGTGATGTTTCCAATAAAATAACTTTGTATCAGAATTTCATTTAACCTCTATTTGCAGAGCTGCCAAGTCTTCATAATTTCACAGAAGACTTCCTGAAAATAGTCCGAGATAACTGCATTGGGATAGCCAATCTTCCTGATTATCGAAACACATTTGTTATTAGGTTATATGCATTTTATGTACCTTCCATGTAATTTCCCTAAATCTTCCTGATTGTTGAATTTCAATGTTGGTAGCTCATTTTGCATCACTCTCTATACCCCTTTCAAAGGCATTTTTGTCTTGATTAAATTCTACCGGGAGTCCTTCACGGTAGTTTTAAATCCTATGTCTGACGTTTGTATCAAGAAACAATTTATCAGCACTCCTCTTTATAGCGCGGGCAATATATAGACAGGGTAAGTAATCTGTTATTCTTGCTACAAATTGACAAAGTCGGGTTCAATATCGCATTTGTAAAGCCTATCAAATGCCATTCACATTTAAAAAGGACATTTTCATTTAGCTACCATGTCTGTTGATTGTATCAGCACTTGTCTTTATATAGGAAAGGCACAGGCACAGTATAATTAGATCTGTTATTCTTGCCACAAGTTGACAGAGTCGGGTTCAGTATGGCATGTAACACTACTAAGACCTATCAGATCTCATTCACATTTGAAAAATACATTTTCATTTAGCTGCATGTACTGTGTGAGTGACAAAATTATAAGGATCTATGCTCTATTAAAAATCATGGAAGTACAAATAAAGGAATTGGTACCCAGCATGGAAAAAAATGAGAATTTTGTTTTTGGGGGCTACTTTTCAAGCTTGCCTGCATGAAAAAATAACACTCAAATATTTGATTTGCATAAAACTCTTTAAAATGATTTTTATGATTTTCAGGGGCTCTTTTTGGCATTGCGGGCCCGAGCCCCGTGTATTATAAATGCCAAAGTCAATGCAAGATGTTTGTAGCTAGTATTTTGCAATTGCAGTTAATACAGTTAAATGTTTATTTTGTCAAAATGAGGTTCAATACATATTCTTCACCTGTTTTCAGTTTCAGTTTAGTTTATCTATAAAGCTCACTGGCCATATTTTGTTCATTCACATTTTAACGCATCATTTAACACATTCCCTTCAAGATCCTGAAATCCCCATAATCTCTGTACAAAGCGCACTGGGTTCCAGTAGTCAAAGGGTTCAGAGGGCTTTAGGCTAAAATGAGACACTCACAATGATGTAAAGACAGCATATCCCATGGTCTGTGGTACTTTCATTAGTGTTGGGGATATATCCTGAGCCAAGCCGTGAGGATAAAGCCTGGATTTGTTAACCTCATCTACCAAGTTAGTCTGAATACAATGCTGTAGCATAATAATAATAATAATGATATTCTTGATTAATATAGTGCCTAATATGATTGATAATCATCTCTAATCGATTGACAATTATATTATTACCCTGGTCATCGGATACATTCTGCAATCAATCCAGCACACAAAGTGCATGTTTCCCACTCCCTGGAGAGCATTCCAGCCAGGCAACCTTGTAGGTGCACACAATACTAATGAACTACATGTACGTATATTTCCATTAAACAGTGTATCTATAGGGAATCAAATAAACACAGGGCCTAAGAGCATGTAATACTATGAAATGGCCCCCAAAACAAAATCATAAAGGGGCCCCATTACTTTTAATTACGTAGAGCTATATTTTCATTTTTCCCAGCTATATTTTCCCAGCTTTATTTTCATGTAGGACAATTTGCAAAGTATACCCAGAAAAGTGAAGAGGTGTTCTGGTCTTGTGGTCAGAGCTCTGCTCTTCGCTGCCCAAGTTGAACCTAGGCTACGTCTTTTGGATGGTGATGATAAACGCCAGTCCCAGGTGTAGATAGTCATAATTGATTGAATGCATATAAAACAGAACAGATAACCAACCTCAATGTTATTGCAAGGAAATTGTGACCAGCTATATTAAAACCCGGCACTTATCGGTAATTCATGTTTTGAAGAAATGGGCATTTTAAGTTCACATACATGTATGTATATTGTGTGTAAAAGACTTTTGTTTGTAAAATTAAAACAAAAATATCTTTGCCAATTATTGATCAGTTTATTAGAACGAAGCATGAAATGAAAGCTTGTGATGAGGCCTTTCTAATGGTACAACAAACTACATTTCGATTTTTACCGACAAGTGCAGGGTTTAGCTATATCCAGTCAGAATTATGTAAGAGCCTGATGCAAGACTACCACCTGCTTCCATCAGGTGATGTATATAGACCTGCCTCAAGCAATATGTTGTCACATTCTATCTCATGGCTAAGAGCCTGATGTAAGACTACTACCTGCTCCCATCAGGTGATGTATAGACCTGCCTCAAGCAATATGTTGTCCCATTCTATCTCATGGCTAAGAGCCTGATACAAGACTACCACCTGCTTCCATCAGGTGATGTATAGACCTGCCTCAAGCAATATGTTGTCACATTCTATCTCATGGCTAAGAGCCTGATGCAAGACTACCACCTGCTTCCATCAGGTGATGTATAGACCTGCCTCAAGCAATATGTTGTCCCATTCTATCTCATGGCTAAGAGCCTGATACAAGACTACCACCTGCTTCCATCAGGTGATGTATAGACCTGCCTCAAGCAATATGTTGTCACATTCTATCTCATGGCTAAGAGCCTGATGTAAGACTACTACCTGCTCCCATCAGGTGATGTATAGACCTGCCTCAAGCAATATGTTGTCACATTCTATCTCATGGCTAAGAGCCTGATGTAAGACTACTACCTGCTCCCATCAGGTGATGTATAGACCTGCCTCAAGCAATATGTTGTCACACTCTATCTCATGGCTCAATAGCAAATTGAAATGCACAGACATGGAGAAATCATCAACCCTTTCAAGACAAGATCATGGTAAAGTAATTGAAAACTGAATAAAAAATGTAATGAAAAGTTGTATTTTTCGACAATACTCAATGTAATCCTGTATTGTAAGGCTTTCCCTTCTTCCTGAAGCCTTGAAGGGCACCCATTTGTAAAGAGAGCGGTAAGAAAGTTAACACATTGCCTATGGGGACCTGATGGGCCCTGTATTAATTTACAGAGATTGAAGAATCTAGTAGGGAATAGGTTAACGTTCCCTTTGAGTTTCTTTCTAGACTTTGTACACAACCCCCACCCCCCCCCCCCCCCCCCCCCGGTTCCCGTAGTCAAGGTGTTAACCTGTTTCATTTGAGATTCTGAAATCCCCATTGATTTGTACATTATATAGTTCTGCAGGCTCCCGGAGGCAATGGGTTAAGTGAGGTACGTGTAAGAGAGAAATGGGAGAATTTGCCTTCAGGGACCTTGAAAGGACATGGAAAGCACATAGTGTAACACAGTGTGAACATAACATGAACTCAGTGTGTTATAAATTGACTACAGTGTGAACTCACTGCATAGACTATGTTAACGTTTTAATAGGGTTGGTACTTATCACACTGTAATCACTGTGAACATGCTGATCACACTGTGAACATGCTTGATCACACTGAAAACGTTGATCACACTGTGAACCCACTGATTATACACTGAACACACTGATCACACTGAACACGCTGTCACATTGTATTCCTTCCAGTAGAGAACCCTTTCAAATTTGTATTCACCACTTACTACATGTAAGTATGGAATTGCATGTGAGTTGAAAAGATAGGTATTGATTATCATCACAATTTTCATATAATTTTGCCTCATGATTAAACTTAGCTCTAAGGAATTAGGACAGAATACCAACATTCAATTTGATTTTGTTTCAATTGTTAATGAGAACAGGTGTAAGTATTAACTGGAGGAAAGGTGGCTTACAATGTTACATTAAAGGGGCTAAGTAACATTGTCCAAATCCTCAAAATCCAATTGGAATTCTAGTGGTTCCCTTATACCTTGTTGTACCCATATTAACAATAATAGCATAGGGCAGGTTTCAGTTTTTCGAATTTCCCTTTCGTTAAAAAGATATTTGCGATTGAAGTGTTAAATTATCCACTGGATCGTCGTAACCGTGTACAAAGTCAGTGCAATGAGTAGCGAATATCACTTTGCATTTTTGCTCATTACTCGGCCATATAACGTCCATTTAACTTGAAATTGTCACACAGTACCCAGTGGACAAATAAGATATCAACAATATAAAGTGTATCAACCATTTATCACTTTTTGCACATGTCAACAAAGTTACTAGATCCCTTTAACATGTTCACAACTAGATGTTGCAATCCCCATAGAGTTAATACAGGACCCACCTGGTTCCCATAGGCAATGGGTCAACCCGTTCCCTACTAGATTTTGCAATCCCCATAGAGTTAATACAGGACCCACCAGGTTCCTGTAGGCAATGGGTTAACCTGTTCCCTACTACAGTAGATGTTGCAATCCCCATAGAGTTAATACAGGACCCACCAGGTTCCTGTAGGCAATGGGTCAACCCGTTCCCTACTAGATGTTGCAATCCCCATAGAGTTAATACAGGACCCACCAGGTTCCTGTAGGCAATGGGTTAACCTGTTCCCTACTAGATGTTGCAATCCCCCATAGAGTTAATACAGGACCCACCAGGTTCCCGTAGGCAATGGGTTAACCTGTTCCCTACTAGATGTTGCAATCCCCATAGAGTTAATACAGGGCCCGCCAGGTTCCTGTAGGCAATGGGTTAACCTGTTCCCTACTAGATGTTGCAATCCCCATAGAGTTAATACAGGACCCACCAGGTTCCTGTAGGCAATAGGTTAACCTGTTCCCTACTAGATTGTGCAATTCACATAGAGTTAATACAGGGCCCACCAGCTCTCCATCTGCGCTATAGGTTAACCTGTTCACAACTAGACATCCCCACAGGCATAGAGTTAATACAAGTCCAGCCAGATTCCCGTAGGCAATGGGTTAATTTGAGGATGGACATTCAAAGTCGATGTGCTCCTGAATGTTTTCAATTTCAGGATCAATTTTTCAAGAGCAATCAAGTGGTGAGATGTCTGTCTGGTTTAATATGCATTGTTCATTTTGACGTAAGGGAATCCAATATAATGTCCATCCCTCCAGGGTTATTATTTGACATATGAGGAAATTGAAGGAATTTGTGTTGTCACTTTCGTGTCCATCGCATACTTGTCATACACCGCAATATAAACGTTAGATAAATCCTCCACTGGCTTTGCCTTTGGTCACGAAATATATTGTGTTGCCTATTTTTGAACTTGCATATTTTGCCGTACTTTAAAGGGATCTAGTAACTATGTTGATATGTGCAAAAAGTGATGAATGGTTGATACAATGTATATTGTTATCTGATATGTCCACAGGGTATTGTGTGAAAATTTCAAGTCAAATGGACGTTATATTGCCGAGTAATGATAACAAATGCAAAGTGATTTTCACAAACTCATTGCACTCACTTTGTACACGGTTTTTACGATCCGTTGGATTATTTAACATCTGAACACTTCAATCGTAAATATCTTTTTAACGAAAGGGAAATTTTGAAAAACGGAAACCTGTCCCATGATTTTATT
The DNA here is from genome assembly GCA_037951105.1 of Echinarachnius parma. Classification (NCBI taxonomy): domain Eukaryota; kingdom Metazoa; phylum Echinodermata; class Echinoidea; order Clypeasteroida; family Echinarachniidae; genus Echinarachnius; species Echinarachnius parma. The sequence goes on from JBAMJV010004226.1 coordinate 57,837, forward strand.
GTTCATACGAATACATTTGGAACCGCTAGAATTCCAATTGGATTTTGGGGATTTGGACAATGTTACTAAGTCCCTTTAAAGGGGAAGGAAGCGCTGGAATTTTTACTTGCTGTTACCGATGTTGTTGAATCTGCTGCTATTTCAGTGGTTACGTAACCCGCTTTTTTTAGTGCACGCTGTGATGCGCTTAGATGACGTTAGGGTACAGTTGGAAAACATGGCAGCCTCCAGTGGTCAGTCAAAACAGTTGATAGTGGTTTCAAAACATTGATTATTTCCATTAGTAGTGATACCCACAAGGAAGCCTCTTAGGCCCACTCTTATTTATTTTATATATTAATGATTTTAGTAGGTCATCCGATGTTTTTCCGTTGGTTCTTTTTGCCGATGACACTAACTTATTTTTTTCTCACGATAATCCACACACTCTTGCAGAAACAATCAATGTTAAATTAGTTAAGGTATTGAAGTGGATTAGAGCGAATAAATTATCATCAAATTTGCAGTTCACTAAATATATGCTTTTTAGTAAGTCTATACATTCCTTACCCATAGATATTGCTTTTGAAGATTTTGTATTGTAAAATGTTTCCAACATTAAATTTGTAGGGGTTACTGTAGATAATCAACTTGCATGGAAATATCATATAAATAATATTTGTAAAGTTATTTCTCACAATATTGGTATTATAGATAGATTAAAATTTCACCTCCCCTTAGCATAATCACTTATGTTGTATTCCTCTTTGATATTACCATACTATGGTATTTTGACTTGGGGTAACACCCACGTAACGTTATTAGATAAATTGTTATTATTGCAAAAGAAAGTACTGCGTATTATTTTTAATATGGCCCCACGCTCTCACACAGACTCGCTATTTTTGGATAATATTATATCAAAAATTAAGGACCTATATTTATTTCAACTTGGTCAGTTTATGTATAATTATAATAACAATACTTTACCCGCAATTTTTGATGAAATGTTTTTAAAAAATCAATTAGTTCATAAGTACCCAACACAACATTCGGGAGAATTCCATTTTCCCTTATTGAGAACGTTGTTAGCTCAAAATACATTTATTTATAATGGTCCCAAATTTTTGAATATTCTCAGTGATTATATTAAAAATGCAACTTCATTTAATAATTTGTTTAAGAAAAGGATTAAATTATTATTATTGCAATCTTATAAAACTCCTAGTTAGTCAATAAAAGGTCATCATTTATATGCTTGTGTTATTGTTCACTAAAAATTGCCTTCCATATTCTTTGATTTTTATTTTGTATCTTATATCACTTATACTCGTATGTGTGAACAGTTTTGTCTGTCCATAATCCATATCCAACCATCCTTTCTCTTCATGTTAACATGTTACTTTCACATCTTTCATTCATTCTCAATCTTATGTATTTGGCATCCTGTGCTGTGTTGTGTCGTATTGTTTTGTTCTGCTCGTCGAAGTCTCTGTCGGCCCACAGCTTTATTTGTTTTTAGTAATATTACCTGGAAGCAATTTTTCAACTCAAATGAACTATTTATTGTTAATTACAAACAAAATACGTTTTAAAGTATAATTTGATTTGATTATGAATTATGATTTAATTGCTTTATTATTACTCGAGGGGTCCACAATCTACAAGCATTGCTTTTTAGTGAATCACTCCATTTCCAAATATATTATTTACCATAATTAGTTTTCATTGTACAGCTATTTTAATTTATTTCACATAAAATGTAAACCTTGTATTGTTTTGTACAATGCTATGTATTTGAATTTTTGTTGGAAATGAAATAAACTAAACTGAAACTGAAACTGAATATACAACTAGAAGTGACAGGAATTCTGCACTTACACAGGAAGCTAAAATTCCAGCGTTTCCTTCCCCTTTAACTCATTGAGTGCCAATGTTGCAAATTTGCAGCACGCAATGCACACAGATGCCATAGAGCTATATAACATACCTGGCATGAAAAGTGTTAACCAGTTGCATACAGGAACATGTCGGGATACAGACAATGTGTGTGGGGATTTCCAGAATCACGCTGCCCCGGCCAAAAAGAGAGCTTTTTGAACGTTAATAAAGTATAACAAAAATAATTTCATATTCTTTAGTATCCCAGTGTACAGCCCTGAAAAATAAATGAATAATTAAACAAAATGTCGGATTTTCATTTGGTACTCAGGGTACCATTTATGTTATCATGTATCAAAGTTGTTCATACTTATGTTTCAAATGTTCATGTTTTTTTAATTTTACCTTCTCTTTATGTGTGTAAATATGAGTTAACTGCGCCCTGAGCACCTTGAAAAAGGTGGAATTGTCGCATTATAAGACTTCTTTATTATTATTATTATTATACATGTATGTAACACACACCATAAATGGCATCCTCATGCCGATCATGCCAATCAGTGGTTCACAGCAACTTACAAAAACAAGAGATGGCTTCACCTACAAGACACCATCAATGCAAGGTGCTTTCTCTTCGCATTTGAAAGTCAAATGAGAATATCATGTTTTATTTGTGTAGCACTGCTAATGGTTGTGCCTAGATGTGTATTATTCAATTTGATTCAATTCAGTATTCAGTTGAATATTAAATTGTCATACGTGGGAACCTGGTGGACCCTGGTAGGAATGCAAAATCTAGTAAGTAGGGAACATGTTAACACATTGCATACAGGTGCCTGATGGGTCCTGTATTAATCTCTATGGGGATAGTAGGGAACATGTCAACACATTGCATACAGGTACCTGGTGGGTCCTGTATTAATCTCTGTGGGGATAGTAGGGAACATGTCAACACATTGCATACAGGTACCTGATGGGTCCTGTATTAATCTCTGTGGGGATAGTAGGGAACATGTCAACACATTGCATACAGGTACCTGATGGGTCCTGTATTAATCTCTGTGGGGATAGTAGGGAACATGTCAACACATTGCATACAGGTACCTGGTGGGTCCTGTATTAATCTCTATGGGGATTGCAAAATCAAGCAAGGAACAGGTTAGTGACATTACAGTAGACAAAGTCAGTCCTAGTCAGTTAAAGGTGCACCTGTAAAGTGTGTAACTCCACAACAATTACTTTGAGCTTCCACATTTCTCTTCTACCGTATTATTTAGCTTATGGTAAGAGAAGAATAAAAAAGGGTTAGATCTTTTCAAATTCCCCTTTAGTATAAAGATATCTATCATCGATAATCATTCAACTCAAGAGCGTCTACAGATGGTCATAAGCATCATACTGTAATTATTTGTAAAAGCTGACGCAAATTTTTGTTTTTTTAACCAGGAAATCAGTGTTCTTTTTCAATGAAACTTTCACACATCATTCAGACATTATATCTTACAATGATTTTGGTACAGGATTGAAGTCTCAAATGTCATTTTGGGCAATATCTGACACTTTACAGGTGCACCTTTAATCTTGGAGCTTTTGTTTCCTTTGCTCCCCTGATTACTGGAGTGTCATTCTCAATGATCACATCTTGGAATTACTTTTCATATGGTAACTATTTTGCTTTGTTTTTAAAAGTCAAAGTCATTTCAGTCACATGACAGTAGACTAAAAGGTCTAGTCATTGTAGACTACATCTGCCATCTCACACCTGTCACCTGACCTATCACTCAGTCATAGTTACTTAATCACATGCCTGTAGCTTTTGTTTACTTTGTTTCCCGATTGAGTGTCACTCTCACTCATCGCATATTGGAACCAACTTAAAGGGATATAGTAACTATTCTACGTTGTTTTTACAAGTCAAAGTCATTTCAATCACATGGCAACAAATGATAAGGGCTAGTTTGCAGACTACATGCCTTGTCGCTATACCTGACTTATCAGTCAGTCATAGTTAGTCACATGCCTGTAGCTTTTGTTTACTTTGCTCCCTAATTCATGGAGTACCATTGAGTGTCGCTCTCACTCATCGCATCTTGGAACCAACTTAAAGGGATATTAACTATTCTACATGTACGTTGTTTTTACAAGTCAAAGTCATTTCAGTCACATGCCAGTAGACTAAAAGGTCTAGTTTGTAGACTACATCTGCCATCTCACACCTGTCACCTGACCTATCACTCAGTCATAGTTACTTAATCACATGCCTGTAGCTTTTGTTTACTTTGCTTTCCTGATTACTGGAGTACCATTGAGTGTCACTCTCACTCATCGCATCTTGGAACCAACTTAAAGGGATAAAGTATAAACTATTCTACGTTGTTTTTACAAGTCGAAGTCATTTCAATCACATGGCAACAAATGATAAGGGCTAGTTTGCAGACTACATGCCTTGTCGCTACACCTGACCTATCAGTCAGTCATAGTTACTTAGTCACATGCCTGTAGCTTTGGTTTACTTTGCTCCCTAATTCATGGAGTACCATTGAGTGTCACTCTCAGTCATCGCATCTTATCAACTCTTATGAAGTTAATGGATCACTTGAAAGGGATATAGTAACTATTTTGCCTTGTTTTTAAAAGTCGAAATTATTTCAATCACATGACAGTAGACTAAAGGGTCTAGTTTGTAGACTACATAGATGTACCATCACAGACCTGAGCTATCAGTCAGTGCTAGTTAGTTAATCACATGCCTGTAGCTTTTGTTGACTTTGCTTTCCTGATCACTGGAGTACCATTGAGTGTCACTCTCACTTATCGCATCCTGGAATTTAGAACAGATGAGATTCATAAAAGGGCATTTGCCACTTCCAGATATCTTTACAATTCATGATGATTTTTGTCCATTCCCCCTCCTGTAACCTATTGACAATTTGATTTTGGTTTATAACATGCCTTCTCCATTTTGCTCATTACAGTACATCGACATCTACCTAGATATCAAGAGGTACATCATTGTGTGCATAGTATGCACTGTAGTGATGAAATTGTTTCTGAATGTTTTAATATACATGTAATTAATTATTTTCTCTCATTGGGTGTGTGTATGGGGTAGGGTAGGGGGGGGGGGGGGAGCGGTGTATTGCTTCTTTTGCCATGTTCCCTCCTCCACATACACTTATAAAGCAAAATCCTTATTGTATAAAGGTCCGTCAGGGTTCATTTCCTCTCCATGGCCATGCATGGTGTGTGTATTGGGGTAGGGGAGGTTCCAAGTACCTTTGGGGTGGGGGGGGGGGGGTTTGGGAGAGAGGGGTGCATTGCTACCTTTAGCATGCCCTCTTATTAATAAAACAAAATCCAGACACAAAGGTCCGTCAGGGTTCATGGCAGTTCTTCACCATCTACTTTAGATGACTCAGTAGGGAGGATGCTTGGCTGACAAACCAGAATTAATGACTGGTAGATTATCCAGTCCCTTTAACTTACATACTAATAATAATAATGTCTTGATTTATAAATACTTAATA
>JBAMJV010004227.1:0-89731 GCA_037951105.1 Echinarachnius parma
GTATTTCCCGACTAAAATGATATGATATCATCATAGTGTAAGGAGACATTATGAAAAATCTACCCCAATACATCCTTATTTTACCTAGCTAAACAACAAGGTCAAAATAAAAGCTCCGAATAATGTTAGTCGATTTTGGACAAAGTTAAGGACATTACTTATCTTCAAGCAGGCTTCCAATGCAAAAATCAATAAAACACCAATGAACTTTTCTATTCGTTATAAACAAAAGCAAATGGCATTAATATTGTGTCCTCTCAGTAATTCATATAAACTCACAACCGTATATAAAAACATATATTTAAACATTAAATCATGATAATAAAGAACTATCAAAGATCCTATATTCTGCCTGTCTAATTAAGTAGAACATATATCACTATTAATTTTCATAGGTGCTCATATTTTCTTCTACAGTTCTAAACAAATAATTTAACACTAAATCATATTTAAGCACGTATAATACATTTACTTAGTTTTATCATCTCATATAAACGATATTAACTACATTTTATACTAACTATCTAACAAAAAAGATATAATGATACGTGTGATTTGCAGTTGCACGATGTATGAGGAGAGGGATGTGGTGTAGTCCTGAGAAGGACTGTTGGTATTCTTACTAGGATAGTCCTAAAAAGGGACTGTGGTAGTCCTGGAAAGGACTGTTGGTAGTCCTGGAAAGGACAGTTGGTATTCTTTCTTGAGTCCTTGTAGTTCTATAAGTGCTAAGCGCCGTATAGTTTAAGGAGAGGGTGGGGTGGTAGGAGGGCCTGGGCTCGACGTTTCGAAACGATTGACTGTCCCGTCGTCATGGTCCTGACGACAATTTGCAGATCTATTCCAGTGCTTGTGATCAGCTAGTGGGACGCTTATACCTAAACCATATTTCGCAAGTATCGTACCACCCATAGTAAAATCATGTCACAATAGTTAAAATATGGCATGTTGGGCAAAATCAAATTGGGGAAAACTAATTCTGGCTAAAACGTGGCGTGGCGGCATCAGACTGATAGGAGGTCCAATGATTGAACACACACTCACCCTATGTATTTATTTTGAACACAGATTTCCCCAAATATAATTATGGTATTGTTTTGTCCCAATTCTTGGCGGCACAACCCGTCGCAACGCCACGATCTGGCATACACTGTTCGGAAAACAAAATTATTGATCTCTCCCTACCCACCCCCCCCCCTCTGGGTTCTCGATACCCGCTGCCAGCTTACATAGGCGTACCAGGGGGGGGGGGGGGGGGGGGGGGGGGGGGTTGCAACCCCCCCGTTTTGATAGAAAAATACTGTTTTGGGGGGTTCAACCTCCTCCTCCCCTTTCGGAATTGTTGACGGACACCCCCATTCCCCCCCCCCCCCCCCCCCCCCCCCCCCCCCCCCCCCCCGCTGGCACGACACTCACACCAAGTTGTCACGGCCGCGGACCTCGACAGGTTTTTGAAGGATTTCGGTCTTGCAGGCTTCGAAAATTTTTGACGGACACTCTTATTCACTACCCTGGTAATGTACCAGCCGCATACCAACCCTATTCAATTCTTACTTTGACATGACACTCTCACTATTGATCCGTTTGACCATATGTACACTAAACCTTATACATTTGGGCTCTGTGCAAACTAAAGCTATACAAACCTGGGGCCATATACCCTAAAACATATAGCAAACACATTACTAAATGATGCATGCAACCATGACCGAATTGTATGTGTCAAGTGTGGGATTGCCCATTTCTAAAAACGAAGTCACATCGTGACACTGTGATTATATTTGGATTAATGATATCAAACGCGTTTGAACTATGATAGTATTGATACAATATCGCATACATCACTATGTGGCTACGGGTCGACGAATCACTGTGTAACATGCCATATGAGAAAGCACGTGTTTGTGAAATATTGAGGAGTATTGATTCATATACATAATTGAAATTATTGCTTTATGGTACATTTTCATCGCAGTTTGCCGAAACGGTATAGGCACGTCACGGCGAGGCAAGTCATATCAGGCAGGTCAGGAAGCCACATATGAGTTCTCTTCAGCTCCTCTAACCAATACCTATCTACGGGTAAACGCTCACCTCATTTAACGTATCACTCGCGGGTTTATGCCAATATCGTTGAAGAAACGCCCGACAATGCAGCACGTACCATGAGTAACTACGTCATCAGAAAGAATCCCTTCACCTTTACGAGGGCTTTGGCCAACCTTTGTTAAGAAAGAAGGGGACATAGACGTTGGACTACTATGAAACTCCCTTTGTTAAGAAAGAAGGGAACATAGACGTTGACTACTATGAGACTATCCTTGATAAGGAGGAAGGAGATAGAGACGTTGACTACTATGAGACTCCCATTGTTAAGGAGGAATGTGATGTGGATCCGGATGTTAAAGGTAACCACCCCTCAAATACAATTCTTATAAATGAAAGGTAACACTTTTAGCAGTCCATTCACCAACAAAGTGAGAACAATTTGTTTCCAGAAAGAATATATGAATGGGAAAACGCATCACCATAATAAAGCATGTGTTCATGGGTCTGCATACGAAGACCTACCTTTTGTTTAGGACGAACGCATCGTCCGTGATTCTATTGTCTCCAGACGTACTCGTGAATAGAATTGGCGCACTCGCAGACATTTGGCGCATAAGGAACCATGAGGCCATGTTGGTTCGGTAAGTGGTGGTAATAAATTGTATTGTATATGAATTACACAACCCTTCGCATTGGGCATCTATTTGATATCACACAACGGTACCAAAACATATAGTTAAGTGTTGTTCTTTGCTTGGTGGTCCCCTTTAAAGGGGACCACCAGGCAAAGAACAACACATTATTATATGTTTTGGTACCGTTTTGTGATATCAAATAGATACCCAACATTTTGCAAAGAGTTGTGTAAATCTTAAACAAAGCAATTAATTTCCACCACTTACGGAACCACTGCTATTTCCTGGTTCCATAGGGGCCAACCATTTGCGAGTGCGCCAATGCTATTCACGCGTACGTTTGTAGACAATAGATTCCCGGGCGATTCGTTCGCTCTGCACACATTGCAATTCACCGCACGCATCGCAGTCTTCGGAATTCAGACCGCATGAACGCATGCTTTAGAATGGTGATGCGTTTCAAATTATATATGTTTTTTCTGGATACATATTTTTGTGAACTTGTTGATGGAATGGACTACTAAAGAAGTTACCTTTTTTTAATAAGAATATTATTTTTGGGTGGTGGTACCCTTTAACTACTATCTGACTCCCCTTTAATACAAATCATCAGCACTATTGTTTAGCTTTAGTTGCACCTACATTAGGGTTTATATCAACTTTAAAGGGATCAAGTAACATTTTCCTAATCCACAAAACTTTCTTAGGGCTATAGTAGTTCTCTCATACTTTGTTGTATTCGTAATACCATCACAAGCTTGGGACATTTTTTCTTTAATTTCCCTTTCGTTGACAAGATATTTATAATTGACTTGTTCGGATTTGTAATAATCCACTGTAGAGTTATAACTGTTTACACTTTGCATTTTCGCTCATAGCTCGGCCATAATTATAACATTCATTTTACGTGATATTTTTTACACATTACATGTACTTAGTGGAAATATCAGATCAACAAATTATACATTTTATCAACCATTCATCACCTTTTGTTCACATGTCAACAAAGTCACTTTAAAATCAGTTATATTAATTCCGTATAGGCGTACACAATCTAACTTGTACTGGGGTTGATTTTGTTAAATCTTTTTAAAGGGGGGTTTGGGGTGGTACAAATGTATTGAAATTTGAGAAATATATTGTTATTATGTCTAGGAACTATTTTGTTTCGTTCATTTAATAATAATAAATAATAATAATAATAATACTATTAATATACTTCATTTATATAGCGCCTAATATGATTGATAATCATCTCTAAGCGCTGTACAATGTTATTATTACAATGATATTATATGTTCATTATAATTATGTTCCCATGTTTTTTATTGTAATGTATTTCCATTTTCCATGTATTTACAGGGCCGTAATATTAACGCGGATGAACCCTGATTTTATGCATTGAGTGCTCAATGTTGATTACATATTGATGATGACAGTTGCAAGAACACCGATATACAGACTGTCCCAGAAAAAACGAAACCGGGTTTCATGGCAGAAATTTTATGTTCTAATGAATCATTTCCTTGATGATATATATATATGTCTGAAAAGCTCTGTGTCTCTTCTTTCATTTGATATACAACTTATGGCACATAATTCACGCATGACTGAATTAGAACGATGGTAAGTGGTGTTACCAACATTCCATTTGCACGCAGAAATTGCAAGTTTGGGTGAGGTTTTGGGGTGCGTTTTAAGGGTAGTAAACGTACTTATTTTGAAAAAGGACGAACACAGCATAAAAATTCATAATTTTATCTTATATATGACACCTTGTGATAACAAAAATGAATAATTTATGCCAGAGAACGAGTCAAATGAAAACATGCTTGATTCCAGCCCAGATGAGTAACTTTCCTGATCTAGCCTGTTTCCCATGTTTTCCCTGATCCCCATGTTTGTGTAAATTCACTCATGCATCAAAGTCCATTGTCAGCTGCTAAGTCAGGAAAGCTGAGCGACTTCTTACTCAACTTTCACTTATTTTGGCAGAAATCAGGCATGTTTTAATTTTACTCGTTCTCTGGCATAAATCATTTATTTTTTTAAGCAAAAGGTGTCATGTAAAAGATAAAAATATGAAATTTTATGCGGTGTTTGTCTTTTTTTAAATAAGTACGTTTACAACCCTTAAAACTCACCCCAAAAACTCACTCAAACTTGCAATATTTGCGTGCAAATGGAACTTTGGTAACACCACTTTCCATTGTTCTAATGCAGTCATGCTTGAATTATGTGCCATACGTTGTACATCAAATGAAAGAAGAGGCACAGAGCTTTTCAGACATATATATCTCATCAAGGAAATTATTCATTGTGACAGAAAATTCTGCCATGAAACCCGGTTTCGTTTTATCTGGGACAGTCTGTATAAAAGTGATCCATTAACTTTAATATTAGGAATTAAATTGATCACTTTTAACACTTAACATAATAGAATATACAAATACTTGTGGAAATGATGTCAGTAGTACCCTTACGCAGAGAGGTGAAGCAACCAATTAGTTCGTCTAGATGTTAATTTACTTAATTTATATAATTATGTAGGGTATGAGGAATTGATTATTACGATGTACATGAATCTTCACAAACATTATGATTATGTCACCATCTAGAAAATGTTACTTTTGTCTTAATATAATCTTTATGGGAAAATCTTGAAAATTGCATAAATATGCAAAATAAAATGTCTTTATCTGCTCATGAGTTGATGTGCACAAGTCTGTATATTTAATGTTTTAGTATAGTAGCATAGGTTCAGTATATAAATGAGCGAAGTTTGCAAAATTATCCGACTAAATGCCAAGTGTTGGTCAAAATAATAATGAACATAAATGTGTATATAAGGTATGAAATGAATACTTACGCCGTACATAAATCTGCGCATACATTATTTGTCTGCATTTCAACCTGTTATAGAAATATCTGAAATGAAAATTGCGTGAATGTGCAAAATTCTTAGCGTAATCTGATCATGATTTGATGTGCATAAGTCTGCATATGTAATGATTTTGTATAGTAGCATAAGTTCAGAATAACAAAAATTAAAGTCTTCGAAATTACAAGACTAGTGTTGGTCAAAATAATAATGAACATATATAAATGTGTATATAATGTACAAATCCTTCCGCTGTACATAAATCTGCACATACATTATTTGTATCCATTTCTTCATGTTATCGAAATATCTGAAACAAAACATTGCATAAATGTGCAACATTCTTAGTGTTATCTGATCATGATTTGATGTGCATAAGTCTGCATAACTATGTAATTGTTTTAGTATAGTAGCAGGTTCAGTATATAAATGAATGAACTCTGCGAAATTACAAGGCTAGTGTTGGTCAAAATAATAATAAACATAAATGTGTATGTAATGTAAGAATCATTCCGCTGTATATATAAATCTGCACATACATGATTTGTCTAAATTTTCCTCCATTGTCTCCATGTTCTTATAGAAATTTCTGAAATGAAAATTGCGTGAATGTGCAAAATTCTTGGCGTTATCTGATAATGATTTAAGACTATGGGCCGTCCTCTAAAAAAAACGCTTAGAATTCGATTTATGTGGTCCCCTCCCCGGCAAAACATTGAAATGTTTGTAACTAACAGGAAAATGTGAAATCACAATATTCACCTTATCCCACATCTGACGAGCGCGAGAATTTCAGTATTTTAATAGTGAAATAAGGTTATTCAGCAGAAAGATTTACTGACAAGCAGTATTAATTGACGTGGAATTGTTCAATTGGGTTCCACGTTGGAAAGCATGCGCATAATCCAATTTGAATGGCCGTATTATGGCCGTTGTTATACAACGTTGTATCTAATGATCTAGTGCGTGCGATAATCGATAAACATGTACCAATTACGTATACGCTGAATTATATAATTTTTCCATCATGGCTGCGCCCGAGAGCAACGGCAAAGAACCCCTAACAAGGTGTTTTTATTTTTATTGTAACGTGATGGTGTAACAAATTTCCAGATTACAACACTTACTACAAACGTTGCCCAAGTCGAAGTGTTGAAAGGTGTAATCGATTGGTCAGTGATACCAAGGTTTTGACAATAACAGCTTAAAGGGACATTTTTCCCAACATATAATCACCTTTGATTATGTTCTCTAAACGTTAAAACACAATTTCATGCAAATACGACCAACATTGGCCTTTTGAGCAAGGGATGAGCATCATTCAAAGTCACTCGCTGTACGGGATAATCCCATTCATCGCGAACACCATGGAGGCTGCCATTGATGTTTATGAAACTCGGATCGCTCTAAAATGTGACGTCAAACCCGAACTACTCTTTTTGTTGGCTCATGTTTTGCCTTGTGTTTGTGCACAAACCCCGCGAGCTGCGAGAGCTAACAAAAAGAGGCGGAGCTTGTTTGATCGGGTTTGACGTAGCATTTCGGCGCGAACAATTCAAAACCCGGGTTTCAAAAAATATAATGGCAGCCTCCACGCTATACGCAATGAATGGGATTAGCCCATACATCGATTTACTTTGAATGATGCCCCTCCTTTGTTCAGAGGGCAAACATTGGACATATTTGCATGAAATTATGTTTTAATGTGTAGAGAAATTAATCAAAGGTAAATAGATGATGGGGAAACTTTCCCTTTAAGGGTTCTTTGCCTTTGCGCTTGGGGTGCAGACATCATGGAAACATTATTGTATGTAGCGTGTACGTAGATCATACGATTGGCAATAGCCTATTGGTATTGAGTACCGAAGGGCAATTCCACGGTAACGGAAGGACATTCAGACGCAATTTTTGAAATTTGATCAAATAATTCCAGGATCCTGCTTATATGATTCATCATTGTAAATAACATTTCTGAGACTCTTGGTGGGACACCTTTCATTTCCTTTTTTTTTTCTTTTTGTTTTACATTACGTTTATTAGATATGGACACTAATGAGGCCGGTAACGGAAGGATGGCAAAATGGACATGGATTTTCAAGTTCTTTAGTTATGATCCAATCTCTGTGAAGTTTCAAATGCTATCATGTTATATTGGCTCATAGTCCATTCCCTAATGTTCAAAGAGTATTACGACATTTATTTGAAAAAAATATGTATATTGGTATATTAATTACAAGAAGTTAATTGCTTCACTGTTCGGTAACGGAAGGACAGAGTTTTGATTCATTCAAAATATACTTTAGGGCTCTCAAAAAACTGAAATTTTAATGTGAACACATATGTGATATCCAATCATCCAATTTGGTACCTTAAAACAGAAAAATAATAGAAAGGAATGCAAAAAATGAAGAAAATCTACAAATAGGCACTGTGTAGTCCCATGTGTATGGGTTCATGTATTATGGTGTCTGTTTCTCCTATCAGGAGACGCCCAATATTTTTGTTAATCATGTAAACTGAAAGATATCATTATCATGATAATGTGATCATGATTTATGAAAAAATAATCCAGAAAAAATAAACAAGATCAGAAATAATCCGCATTTAATTTTTCCATTTTTGGCTCATTTGGCTTGGAATTGCCCAGGTTTCCATTGACATGGATAATGGTAATATAAACAATGTCAGGCAAGCAACGAATTTTCAAACAAGCGGTTGCCATGGTTGCTATGAAAGCAATCGTCCAGTTCCAACCCCGCTCCCGGTATTAACAAAATAAAGTGACATCCTTACTTCAATCGGTACTCTATACAACGTTGTATAGCAAATGGCATAATATATACTCAGACCTCTAATTTGATTATTTACTTTGCTCATATAGCGCATGCTTTCCAACGCGGGACCTAGTTGGACAATTCTCCGTTATTTTTATAAGGATTTTCGGTAAATGTTTCGGCTGGATAACTTTATTTCCCTATTAAATTGCTGAAATTCTCGCGCACGTCAGACGTGGGATAAGGTGAATATCTTTTTTTCATATTTTTCATATGTTCCTGTAATTAAAGTATTTTCATGTTCTGCCGGGGAGGGGACCACAAGACTGAAAGAACGGAGGGTACGGCCCATAGTCTATTTGATGCACATAAGTCTGCCCTTTGTGAATGAAATGAATAAAGTCTGCGAAATTTAGTACAAGACTAAACGACGAACGTTGGTCAAGATAATAATGAACTGACATGAAGAATAAAGTTGTACCTTTTTGGTAAATTTGTGTTAATGTGCAAATTTCTTAGCATTATCTGATCATGATTTGATACATATATATGTTTTAATACTGCATGGTTAAGCATAGTAGAATATGTTCTCTGTATGAATGAATGCAGTCTGCCAAAATGCGAGTCTTTAAAGGACGAATGTTAAAGTTATAATGAATTTGATGTGTATTATACATGAATATTACGGTAATATGTGGGTTAAATTAGGAAAATAAATGAAAGAAAAGAATAATATTTAGGTAATAATAAGATACGTATGTTAGGTCGAGGGTAGCTCGGAGGTTTAAATAAATACATAAAGGGAGTCATGTGACCCATACTATAGGCATGATAGGTAGGTAAACTTGCTGTGACTCATAATTAGTTCGTTTCCAAATCAGGTTAGGTCCACTTTTGTAGGTTTTCAGAAAAAGAGGGTTTTTTATTTCTCATAGTTAGCAATGTTGAGAGGATATACAATTATATTACATGTTTATTTTTTTTTTTTTGGACCTAACCTTTTTTGGAAACAAACTGTGTTGGACCTAACCTCTTTTGAAAAAAAAATGAATTTTCTTTGTAAATTTTAACAACTTTCCAGTATGAAGTTCAGTTTTTTGTTAGCTTTACCGGATAGAGCTGCTCAAAATCTATAAATTAAGGTTTAAAAAAAGAATTTTGATGGAAAATGGACCTAACCTCTTTTGGAAACGAGGTGAAATTGGTAGGAATAAGGGAATTATAAGGAATCAGGGGAGGTTAGGTTATCATATTATTTAGACTCAAAATATATAAAGTAATATTAAAAAGGAAGTGCAGAGACTGAAGATATTAGGGATAATAATTTACATAATTCTTAGAGTTAGTTGACACAGAAATTGAGGACATATTTTGGAGATGGAGCCAGGGAAGAGAGAGAACCTTGTGTTAACTAGGCTATGTTTTGGGGTTGGGATATAAATAAAACATCAAGAGTATAAACACCGGACGGGAGGGTAGTGGCATTCCAGATAATCATAGGTAAATTAGTAATTTTTTGTTAAATAATTGAGTAATTTGATTGGGTAGAGCTAAGCTATGATTATTCATGGGGCTTAAAGTGATCCATGTACTTTGTCTAACTCTACGAAAATTACTTTAAGCTTCCACATTTCTCTCCTACCGTGTTGTTTAGCTTATGGTAAGAGAATAATAAAATAGGATTAGAATTGTTCAAATGTCCCTTTAGTATGAAGATATCTATCATTAAAAATCATTCAGCTCAAGACCGTCTACAGACGGTCATAAAGGTCACGTTCGATTCTACGGCAAAGAACTCAGAATTAGTTGTAAAATCTGACGCAAATTTTCGTTTTTTTTTAAACTAGGAAAGCAGTGTTCTTTTTCAATGAATCTTTCACACCTCATTCAGACATATCTTACAATGATTTTGGTGTAGGATTGAAGTCTCAAATGTCATTTTTGGCAATATTTAACAAAGTACATGGATATTTAATTAATGTCCGGGATTGGTTAAGAGATTAGGTGTGGCACCCAGCAACAGGGAAAGCCCAGGGAGACAACAATTTGCTGTGTTGGGGTGATAAACAAAAAGGAGATGCAATTTGGGGAAGGGGAGAATTGTTCTGTCATCATGGTCATACTCGATTTGGGACAGATAGAGATTTCTTCTGTAATACTCGATTTGGATATTTAGAAAGAATTCTGTTTTAGACATGCGATTAGAGAAGTAAAAAGAATTCTCCCGGCAAACTTGATATGGGATAGTTAACAGGATTCTGCTCATATACTCGATTAGTGGGAGAGAGAGTTTTTCTTTCGATATACTCGATGTTGGACAGATGGGAGATTATTCTGGGATCCCCGATTGGGACATGCAATTAGAGAACTCTTGTTGGATCTATGGAATACGCCTGTGGTGTTTATGTTGGATAAATAGGAGAGAAGTCGGCTTATAGATCGAGCTTGGACAATTATGAAGTTTTCGAGATAAAATTGAGGGGGAGAGGTTTTGCCTTGACTCCAGAGGGGATATTTAAACTGTCAGGAGAGGCGAGTTTTGAACAAAGAATTAACCATTTAAAGTTCTGTATCATCATCATCATCATCTTATTCTCCCTCCGCTATTTCGGACATATTTCAGTATATCGCACCGCACCATATCCCCCATCATTTCCTTTCTCCTACGGAATGCGAATACGAGTTTGACTATCGACCTTGTTTACATCATGTTGAACTAGAAATTGTACGGAACCAAGGAAGTTCGAACAGTTCCGCGGCGGTCCGGACCCCGATGGTGGTCTGCTACCCCGGCACCAACACGGCGGCGGGGTCCCGGAGCTGGCGACAGCGGTAGAGCAGTAGAGCACGCGGAGGGAGCCCACGAGAACGGCCGCGCCACGAGCTAAGTACCAAAACAATCAAAACCCCGGGGCAGATAACAATTTATAGGATAACATTGACCGGTCTGCATTCTTCCCTTCCTTTTCTTCTCATCCCTTTAATCCCTTGCACCGTAGTTAAGTTAATGAAATAAGCAACAATTGTAACTTGGAGTGATGAGAGTGTGAGAGAGAGGGAACCCAGCAAATACGAAATGTAACCATGCGATGCAAACAGTTTGATTTTGATCAGTTTAATAAAAATAGTCTTTTGCACTTTAAATTAATTTAAATCATCAGTAGTTGGCCTAGTTCTTCTCAACGAGAATGTCTTTTTAATTAAGGTAAGTTTGAATCTGTGAGTAGCGAGTAGCGAGTCCGATGATTGGTATTTAATTAATTTAGTAATTAGTGTTGATGTATGTAAATAATTGGTGGTCAGCATGAACTAGCCCACCGGGCGTGGCTGGCTCAGGCTCTCGCTTGCGTGGCCTCCCACCATCCGAGAGACTGAGATGGTTAGGTGGGTTAGACGACTATTGTCTTATATATAACTTTTGCAGGCAAGATTGCATACATTTGTATCTTTTGCATTATCTGACTATGATGGATAAGTCTGCATATTGTATAGTTTAGTATTGTAGAATAGACAATTTTCGTTGAATCAAATTCTGTCATATCCATAAATAAACACATTTTCATTTTAGAGTATCTACAGTACGTTGGAAACAATATTCATCATTCATAGGGTGAACACAATGATATCCGGGTGGTGTGAACATGATCCCTTGAGAAAATGTTTGTTTTAGCAGTATCAAGATAATGAAATATTTGTAGTTCGATCGTTGATCTGTTTTGGTAACGGGAAACATTCTTAAACCCTGATCATAATACACATATTTGTATATCTTATAAAAGGGGTCGAAATCTAAGAAGGTATGAGAAACAAAAATCGTGTTTATCCTTATGCGAGAAGGGTCACTATGTACTACCTATTTTCTAGGGTTTAGGGGGACAGCATTTTATTTCTGATACTCCTTTTCACGTATCACCATGGCAGCGCTCTTTAATCCAAGATGGCCGTCCCAGGCTTTTTGGAGGTTAGTACGTTATACACTCCTTATGTGAGTTATTGATTGTGTTCCCATAGAAAAAATTTATATCAGTGATTTAAAGGGACTAAGTATCATTGTCCAAATCCTCAAAACTTAATTGGAACTCTAGTGGTTTTCTCATACCTTATCATATGAGTATTAACAATACAAATTTCCATTTCGTTCAAAAGATATTTACGATTGAAGTGTGTCTGTATGAAATCGTTTACGGGATCATTTCAGCCGTGTACAAAGTAAGTGCAATGAGTTAGTGAATATCACTTTGCTTTTTTGCTCATATCTCAGCCAAAAAACATCAAATTAACGTGAATGTTCACACATTACTTTGTGGACATAATTATCAGATCACACCAATACACATTTTACTAATCACTCATCACTTTTTGCACTTGTCAACAAAGTCACTAGATCCCTTTAAGTATTCCCGATTTAATTCTTATATATATAACATTCAAAACAGATCATACTGCTCTTAAACGACCCTAAAGATCACATGACGTCCTAGCATGGGTAAAATTAGGAACGTCGATCCTTGGGGAGGCGTTCAAAACAATTATCAGTCATAATCCATACAAATAATATAGGCCAAGAAGACTTACAATTCCCAATCATTTGCTTTGTTGGTTGGTTGGTTAGTAGGTTGATTGGATAGATTGATTGGTGGAGTTACATAATGATTGATTGATTGATTGAAGGAATGATTGATCGATTGACTAGTTGATTAGTTGATAGATTAGATTGCTTGGTTGATTGAAAAAAAAAATCTAGAAATAGGCACTGTGTAGTCCCATGTGTATAGGTTCATGTATGGTTTCTGTTTCTCCTATCAGGAGACGCCCAATATTTTTTGTTATCATGTAAACTGAAAGATATAGTTATGTGATCATGATTTATGAAAAAATAATCCAGAAAAAATAAACAAAATCAGAAATAATCCTCATTGGATTTTTCCATTTTTGGCTCATTTGGCGTGGAATTGCCCGAGTGTCTTTAAATTATATCAGGTTATCTTCTTAGTAGCTTCGATTGCAGCTATTCATCATACTTGAGACGATTTCGCTTTCTTTATTTGTTTACCTTTTTTGCATTGGCCGGTAATCAGTTGTTGATTTTATGCATATGATGTTTACTTGGCGATATTCGAACGCTCGTTACTAACAGTGCTCCACCGCGCCTGCATTTTGAAAGTATTTATGAGGAGGAATAGGTACACAATGGATGTCATGTGTATTGTAACTAACTCGTTGCACTGACTTTGTACACGGTAATGACTATACAGAGCGTATAAAAAAAGGTACTCGAAGTTCAAAGGTCAATTATTTCAATAATTGCTGAGTTCTTTGTTGTTGAAGAGGACAGGTGCGAAACCCACTTTTTGCAAGTTTTGACTAATGAATACATTCCTGAAATTAATGGTGCCACACTTAAATGTTGCGTGTTTTAAGTTGATGTTTGTTTTGTGTGTCCAAAACGGTTCCATGACATATAGGCGGAGGGCCAAAGTCGAAAAAAGTGACTTTAGGTTGCCAGATCTCCACAACAAGTTTAGACCGATTTTAATTGCAAGTATTGTTAATGAGACAACATAATTCAGAGGTCTACCTCAAAAAATTTGTTGCGAACACCTCCAAATCCAAGATGGCGTCCAACAAAGCAATTGTTTTGTCTTGCTATATATAATTGGCGAGATTTCCCAAACGACACCTCAAATCAGCATTATTTTGCAACCATATTAAAGACAATATAATTTCCTATAATCTGATACCAAATACTATGGGGTTCAAGATATTTAACACGGTCATTTTTAGCCCAAAACTCAAATTTTAGGCATTTTTTCCCAACAATATGAAATTATTGATTTACATAATTACGCATAAATCAATGATTGTATTAGCAGTTGAATTAATACTTTTCAAAAAACTGTCCAATTATATCAACAATACTCTGTGAAAATTTCAAGTGTGTACCATATATGAACAAAAAGTTATAGTACTTGGAAGTCAGCATTTGATATCGACAAAACGGGTAGTTTTGCATGATTTATCATGCTGTACAGGGTGTCTCAAAAATGTGTAATCTTGATTATAGGATTTGTGTACCAAATGATTGCGTCAATCTCGGGACACCTTCAATTCCAGTTATGAAATATCCAGGTAACAAAACCACCATTTCCTGTAATATGATGAATATTCCACCATCATTTTGCAATCCGCGTAGATGTCGTGTCTGTCTTGTATTTATTAACTGCATTTATCATAAATCAAGCGCTAATAATGAACTTAATTCCACTCCACAAGGAGCATTCCAGTCAGCTGCATACTGACGCGCCTGCTGTGCATATTGCGAATTCGAATCATACTGGGTGCCCATAATGTGTTTAAAACATTGTCAAGATCATGTTCATTTTCTTGAGTAAGTGTTTTACTGAAGTGCATAATTATCGGGACATAATATGTGCAGAGCGTATATAGATTCGAACACCATCGTGATCGCAAGGCACGCACCCTTCATGCCCTTCATATCTTATTACATGTATCTGGAGACCATAAAGGTCTATACAAATTGGCTGACTTAGTATCAAAACGAAACAAACTCAATTGCTAAACCAATATGTACACCACCGAAAAGCCTCAGCAAGCCGAATGTTTATTTTTTGTGCACTACACTGTACTCGTGTAACCATGGTAACAACAGCCGATTATGGACAGAAATATACCAAATCACAAAATATTTCTTTTAAAACTTAAAATTAGCAGGTTAACGGTGTCATTTACATGTGATTTGTTTTCCTTCATGTTCACGCGAAAATTAGTGTGCATAATGCGGCTTGTAGTAGCCAGATATTGATTTATTGTATTTCTATTGTTGTTGTTACTATGGTTACAAATGTACAAGGTGGTACAAAAAGTTATTGTACAATAAACATAATAGCCTATTCAAAGTTTTCTTCCAACCCTGAAAAAGTCTAGCTAACTGTGGTGTTCCGAATAATAATCATTTTAAAAACATAATTATCCAGATATGGTCGGTCCAACTGTGAAGGACGCGCGCCTCTCATTCGAATATTGCACTAAATAGTACACTTTGCATAATGGATTTATTATTGCAGTGAAATTACCAATACACTATTTTCGTGTATTGCAAACCGATGGCGGCATATTCATGACATAAAAGAAGGAAACTGAAGGCTTTGTTGAAAACAGGTATAAACAACATGTCATTATTTAGGAGCATTTCTTGAATAAAGTCCGTAAACAAGAATTACATTTATTGGGGCACCCTGTATAGCATTCGAAATCGTACAAAATTGCTGTATTTGTCGATATCAAATGCTGACTTCCAGTTATTATAACTTTTTGTTCAGATACGGTACACACTTGAAATTTTCACAGAGTATTGTTGATATAACTGGGCAGTTTTCTGAAAAGTACTAATTCAACGCCTAATGCAATTATTGATTTATGCCGAATTATGTAAATCAATAATTTCATATTTTTGGGAAAAAATGCCTAAAATATGAGTTTGGGACTAAAAATGACCGTGTTAGATATCCTGAAACCCATGAAATTTGGTATCAGATTATAGGAAATGTTATTGTCTTTAATGTGGTTGCAAAATCATGCTAATTGTTGGCGTCGTTTGGGAGATCTCGCCAGTTATCTATAGCAAGTCAAAACGGCTACTTCTTTGGACGCCATCTTGGATTTGGAGGTGTTCGCAACAAATTTTTTGAGGTAGACCTCTGAATTAATTTGTCTTATTAAAAATACTTGCAAATAAAATTGGTTTAAACTTGTTGTGGAGATCTGGCAACCTAAGTCCTTAAGGAAGCCACTTTTTCGACTTTGGCCCTCCGCCTAATATGCTCCGCCGACATATGCTCCGCCGACAAATGCTCCGAAGCTGCGACAATTGCTCCGCGACAATTGCTCCGCCGACATTTGCTCCGTCGCCAAATGCTCCGCAGACAAATGCCCAAATAATTAGATGATTTTTTTTCAAAAAAATATTTTTAAAGGGGAAGTTTAGTTTTGGTATAGAGGGCGCTGCACAATGCACATCACAATTTTCTGTGAGGTAATGAAAAACTGAGTGTCGAATTTGAGAGAATATATCATTTTAATGGCAGAATAAACTTTATTTGGTCGAATTCGGCACAGAAACGGCTGAAATATCAATAAATATGTCCGATCTTATAATTATTATTTTTTCAAAAAATTAAAAAACGCTTACACTTTTTCAAAAATTTTCAAAAGCGTTTTTTAAATAGTTGTTGATGGTCTCTCTATTTAATCATTATTTAACAAGACATCCCATGCATAATTTTGTATGAAAAATGATTGAAAACTTGAAACCAATGCCTTATTTGAGAGCGCCCTCTTGTGTTTTAATGGCGCTTTTTGAATGATAACAGGCTTTCTACTTAGTCGTTTGTATTTTTGTATACCTTTCGAGCATGGTGGGGTTATAAATATTAGTTTGTAATGTTACTGTGCAGGTTTTGGTTACTAAAGTTTAGCCTTACCAAAACTGTACTACCCCTTTAAAATGCTTGCACTTTTTCAAAAATGTTCAAAATCATTTTGGAATAGTTGTTGATGATCTCTCTATCTAATCATTATTCCAATAAAACACCACATGCATAATTTTGTATGAAAATGGTTGAAACCAATGCCTTTTTAGAAAAGCGCCCTCTTGTGTTTAAATGGCTCTTTTTAAATGATAACAGGCGTTTTACTAAGTTGTTTGTAATTTTCTATACCTTTCGAGCATGGTGGAGTTATAACCATTAGTTTATCAAGTAACTGTCCAGGGTTGGTTACTAAAGTTCAGCCTTACCAAAACTGTACTACCCCTTTAAATAAAGATCACATCGTCTAGAAGACAATCTATTCTTCACATATTAACAATAAAATTGATCACATATTGCTTTTTATGGAATATGACGTCATAGTCACTAAAGGGGTGAAGTGTCCATCTTACCTCACTGTGGAGGTATTAAAGAGGACCCCTCAATTCCTTAGATTATTGAATTTCAATTTTCTGCTACTTCCTGCCAATCCTTCCGTTTATAAGAATGCAAAATGCATTGGAAGTTTGTGCTTTTCTGTTGGACAATAAGGCAGCCTTAATCGTTTACGGGGTGGGGGGGGGGGGGGGTGGGGCGTTTAGAAGTGTCACAAATTGGGCCCTCGTTGTTTAGTGAACGATGAACAAATCTATACAAAATTGGAACTCCGAAAATTTAACAGTGGGTAAAATAACGTTCTTTGAATTTTTATAAAACGTGGATACATTTTGAACTCATGCGGAACAATTTCTTGATTCATAAAGAGTCTGAGTAATACAAATGCAGTGATTATAAAGACTTTTCTTTTTTCTATTCATGATTGATCTAACACCAGTATCATGCCCTTCGCTTGATGATTGCTTGGAACAGTATACTATTCATCACAGCATTTTCGGATACTATGAGGGTCCGTGGTTCGACTCCAGTCGAACCCCAATGTAACATCAAAAACTAAAGCCAGTGTTGTGTGTTATTGCGCGTCCCCTTCTGCTACTAGATGCAGGCTGCAGGGTCACGCATCCTTACAACACTGGGCTTGACTGCCCCCCCCCCCCCATCCTGTATAAAGAAACGTGAAACAAACAAACCAGCCAATAAAATATTTGAATGAATCGATGGTTACTGAATCGATTGTACTCCAATTTCACAAGAGATTCGCATAACATATAAAAGCGGACTTCATACCAAAGGTACTTGAGAATTCATTCAAGAGTTTAATCTTCAGCGGAGTAAATGTCGGTGGAACAATTATGGTTGAGGAACATATGGTACAGCTGAATATAGGGGAGGGTCGAATATGAAATGTTGCAAAATGCATTTCATTTTGTGAAATTGAAGGCGTTGCATCGAAAATCGACCATTGGAGGAGATGTTGTGGGGTTTTACATTGCATAATCATCAGTAAATTTAGCATCATGTGAAAGCATGTGTATTTCTCCTTAAAATCATGTCTCACTTGTAACAATTATGCTATTGGGGTGTGCCGGATATGGATGCGTATTAATCCTATGAATTTTAGACCGTGGCTTCTTGTTTCAAGATTCCGGTTAGATATTGTTTTATTATTCATAACTCTATCATCATTACATTTTGCACTAATCAGTATCAGAAAGCTCACTAATTTACCTTTAATATGATATCTCATTTGCAATGATTATCCTCCATGTGTGTGTGCATTACAGGAAAACTCTCAAACTTGATGTATCGAAAATGCATCAAATTTCCCCAAACCTACGCAAACTGGCCAGAACTGGCATATTAGCGCCCTCTTTGACCGTGTAGGTATACCCGGTTAATTACATGTTATCAAACGACAAAATGTCGACCTGGCAACGTGTCATTTTGAGCCCCATACAGTTAGAGGTACTACACACACCTCAATCACATAGTCATTATGAATGGGGCAGTATTTTATTGACAAATTAATACGCTTTAACCCCGGGGGGGGGGGGGGGGGTCTGTCCTCATTGAAAGGGGGTATCATGCGTGACCAAGAAAACGAGTAATTAGGGTGGTTTTTTACGATCAGGCGAGATACTCGAGTATCTCGAATAGGGTCTCAAAATCACCCAAAATCAGGAAAAAGGGTATCTTTTTTAGGCTGATAAATTACTCGTTTAGGGTCTCAAAAAGATGAATTACTCGTTTAGGGTCTCAAAAACTCATCTTACTTGCTTAGGGTATCAAAAATAGTTAACACTTGCTTTTAATAGGGGTTTACATAAAAAAAGATTACTTGCTTAGGGTATCAAATATAGTTATGACTTGCTTAGGGGTTTACACAAATTTGATTACTTGCTTAGGGTATCAAAAATAGTTATAACTTGCTTAGGGGGTTACAAAAAATTGATTACTTGCTTAGGGTATCAAAAATACTTGCTTAGGGGTTTACAAAAAATTGATTACTTGATTAGGGTATCAAATTACCGATAATCATACTTACTTAGGGTGTATTTTTTGCACCACGCAAATACTCGCTTAGGGTGCTTTTGGCAAGTCCTTGGTCACGCATGATACCCCCTTTCTATGAGGACAGACCCCCCCCCCCCCCCCCCCGGGGCTTCAACATGATGTTCAATTTCATAATGATTATGTAGAGTAAAGTACTAAGATATCCCTACAAAAAGTCGTTTTTGGATGCAACGCCTTCAATTTCACACAATCAAATGCATTTTGTTTACATTTCACTGTCGATCCTCCCCAATATTCACCTTTATTGTATACCTACCCGGCTTTCATAATCATTCCAAGTGAGGTGTCATCGTAAAGATAATTAAACAGGCTTTGTTCTGATACCATATTCAACAGTATCTCTTCAGTTTCAAGATATTCATCGTCGAAAGAATTTGATCTTGAGAAAAACCGTGATATGAGTGTCAGACCTTCCGACTGAAGTTTGTTGGCGCATTTTGTGACATTTCACTTCTGACCTTCCCCAGTTCTCAAATATACTGCGCATACCCCGTACTCGTGATGCTTACGAATTGTAAAGAGGTATACACACTCTTTAAAGTGATACCAAATATTACCATTATGATTTCATAAGAAAATAGATATAATCGATCAAAGTTGAGTTTCCGAACTTTTTTTGAGGGGTTTAGATCCCGTTAACTGTTTAATGGCTTATAAACATCCTACTTTTGGTTATAACGGTGCACGATGGTATATATGTACGGGTTGAGGGTCGAGTTGATTGGTAAGATAAACACGACAAGCCAGGCATAGATATCCGGGGTCACAGCGATGACGTCAGCCTGAACCAGTATCCCGATGACGATGGTCGGCATCCAGCAGCACACACACACGCACGCACGCACGCACACACGCGCGCACGCACGCACGCACACACACACACACACACACACACGCACACACACACACACACACACACACATACACACAATGCGTAGTGTTGCACTGTTGCACCTATTTATACGTGTGGGAAAAGAGAACATGTAAAGAGGAAGTGAAAACACAGAATATGTCTAAACACTAAAGGATGCATGGATGACTGGAAATAAAGGACAATAAATGGTGTCTATATACAGTTTAATAATACAGAGTAGTACAATTATACATTATTGTGCTTCAAGCCCTTCATACTTATTTAATACGTGTTTCTTTTATTTAAATTTAAACATAATTACTGGTTGATTCTTTTATTCCATCTGAAAGAGAATTCCACAGTTTTAGTCCAACATAAATGTGTTTTCTTTGCGCAGAATGAGTCCGTTTTAGGGGTAAATTTATGGAATTGGCTTGCCTACTAGGGTACTAATGGATTGAATTACTAAATAAAAATAAAGCCTTATAAATTTACCTTATTGTAATAAAGACATATCTTCTATTTTCATAATGCTATACAATAAAAATACATTATTAGAATGTGATCGAAGGGCAACATTGCATATGATTATAAGTACATGTACCATCTTTTGAAGCAAGAATAGTCTATTAATGAAAGCTATACCGTGTGTCTAAAAAAAAAACTATACACTTTTGAAATGGCTGCCAAATCAAAAATATATAATTCTGGGGGGGAAGGTTTATTTGTATGGAAAGCTCATAAACTCAACTTTCATATGACACCAAAAAGTCCGAAAATAATTCATGCTTGGGTGAGCACTGCTCACTTTTGTAAAGGGTGTGGAAATTAGGTTGCGCAGAAATGGGCCTTCTAATTTGTGAGAGGAAAGTCCTTTGGAGCTTACGGAATTGAGGATGATATCACAAATTTATGATCAATTGTGATGAGTTTGGGTTTGCTGAGTGAAATTTGTGGTTTATGGGATTAACATGTTATGCATGAGTGAACAGGAATTTCATTTATTATTGTAGCATTGTAACTTTCATGGGAGTCAGGACGGGGTGATGGTACATGGTGCAGGGGAGGTGAAATGTAGGGTAGGACTTTGTTGGGTAGATGGGATAAGGGTCAAGAGGACATGTATGCCCCCCCCCCCCCCCCCTCTTTCTCTCTCTCTCTTCCTGGGTGTGCTTGTGCATATCTTGACAATTCATATTCGTTGGTCTCCACTCCAAAATATCCAGACCACCTTCCCTTATCCCGAATTCTACCTACATTTCCCAAATTGGACTGGTTGCTATTACCCATTGACACCTGAAATCAATCACAATCTATCAGTCAATCAATCAATACCGTGAATTAGACAATCAACATTCAGCTATCAATCACTAATCAACAATGTATCAGTCAATCGGTCAATCAATTAATCAATCAAGCATTCAATCACCATTCAGCTATTTCAATAAATTAATCATTCAATAAATCAATCATAATTAATCAATAACTCAGTCAATCACTCAATCTATCAACCAACCCACCAGTCATTTTAGCACCACTGAGTCTACCAGGGAAAGTTACAATGCTACAATAAAAATGCAATTCCTGTTCACTCATGTATACAAGTTTGGTTTAATAAACCATACAATTCACTCAGCAAACCCAAACTGATCGCAATTGATCATGAATTAATCATATCACCCTCAATTTTGTAAGCTCCAAAGGACTTACCTCTCACAAATTAGAAGGCCCATTCCTGCGCAACCTAATTTCCATACCCTTTACAAAAGTGAGCAGTGCTCACCCAAGCATGAATTATTTTCGGACTTTTTGGTGTCATATGAAAGTTGAGTCCATACGCTATCCATACATATAAACGTTTTCCCCCAGAATCATATATTTTTTTTATTCGGCAGCCATTTCAAAAGTGTATATTTTTTTTTAGACACACGGTAGAAGCATTTCCCATGCAAGAATCCCGTAGTTAAGGTATATGGGACAAATAATATCAAATATAGCATAAACAAACTTGTTATTGAAAGTGTATATTTCAATTTATTTATGATTCCTCCTATATTACGGGAAATAATTTTACATATGTTATTAATATTCAATTCCAATAAAGTTTATTTATTTAGTATACACATAAGAATTTAATAATAGTCACTTTATTATTAACTTCATCATGAAACATGACATGACCTATAATAAATTGGCTAAAGTATTACTGAAAATCATGTAATTTGTTTTCTTCAAGTTCAATGATAGTTTATTAGCTTTTATCTAATCAGATACCCAAGCTATTTCCGATTTCACTGTTGTTACTAGTACATTAGGGTTAGAGTGAGAATACACAATATTCGAGTCGTCAGAAAGTTTAACTGCAACAATGTTGATGAATTACGAATATCATTAATATAAACAATACAAACAAGTGGACCAAGTATGCTACCTTGTGGGACACCTCAGGGGACGGAACATTATTGGATACAAATTGTTGATACAAATCATTTCTGAACCACTCCAAGACCTTGAGATAGTTTATGAAGTAGAATATTATGATTAATGGTATCAACAGCCTTGGAGAGTTCCAGAAAATTAGCTATAGCTATGGTGGGAATTATCCATTGCAGAAATATTGTTTTCAATGAAAAGTTAAAAGAGCATGTGTTGTGTTATGGTTCTCTCGAAACCCAAACTGCTCATTACCTATATTATTATGCTCATTTAAACATGTCATTGTTCGCTTATATACAATTCGTCAAGTACCTTATTGTCACCCAATTTAAATATAGGTAGATAGTGGCCACCACAATTGATCCCCTGTAAAGGAAAACAATGATATGGAACCTGTCTATAGAGGCCACCTGTCTACAGTGGCCAATTTCCTTGTGATCATAGTAAACAAATATACCATGCACTGAGAGCCTCTAGTTGGAATTATGGATTCCGAGGTGACAGGAAAAGCACTATGTTCTGAGGGTCGTAGACCCGAAGAACATAGTGCTTTTTCTGTCACCGAGGAATCCATAATTTCACTAGTGGCTCGAAATAGTGCATGATATATTTGTTTTATATCCTTCGCATAATCATAATCATCGCAAAAACAAATGATTTCAATTCAATTAAAGAAAAATATAAAGAAAAACTACACATTGATCATGGAACCATCACTGCACTAACAATGTTCTGTTTGTGACACTGACCCCCTTTGCGCAATAGTCCTAGCGCAGAGCGCGTATTGCGCTATCTTTCCATTCATGGTTACGCGCCTTAACAACTAATGCGCACCCAAATGCAAAACGCGCGCATCAAAGTGAATAATTAACCTGCTTTACATACTACACACGTGTAATTGTATGGAGAAAATACATTACACATACAGCTAGTGCAGCGCACACCACGGCCGATTGTTAAATGACGAATTAGTGTCACGACCACAGAAGGACAACGATGCACAATGTGCACCATTGTCGTAATTTTTAAATTCGAATACCGCTACGTTATACATGAAATGCATCTCTAAAATATTCTTTGGAACTTATTGATATTCACGGGTAAAAATATGCTATATGGGGGGGGGGGGGGGGGGAATTTGGGGGGTTAACCCCCCCCCCCCCCCCCCTTTGACCAAAAAATTACTGTTTTGGGGGGTTTGAACCCCCACCCCCTTTTTAACTTGTAACTGGTCTTGAGACCACATTTTAGTGGTCTCGACCATCATTACCGATGGTCTCGGCCCCAAAAATATTGACCATTCTCGGTCTCGGCATTGACAATTTTCTACGGACACCCCCCCCCCCCCCCCCTCCCCCTTGAACAAATCATGGGTACGCCACTGGATGGGACTGAATTGACTAGTGCCTTTCTCTTCACGTGCTTTCGTATTTCTACAACTACAACTCTACAACTCTCGCTGTTCTCTCTTCACCCGCGGATGCGCGCTTCATTAAGTCAGGCCAACTGAACTCTCATATTAATTACCATGGATTTTGACTATTATTCGCCGTGCTAGAGTTCGTCTCTGAAACACTTTTTAATGTTCGTGATGGTCAGAAGCTAAATGAAACTGACTCCTTTTAATCACTGCCTTTGGTAAAGAAAAGGAATAAATGTAAAATGATTAAAAAAAAATAAAAAAAAGGGTTGAACTCGGTCTCGGATGGTCTGGAATCGGATTGGGTGGACTCGGATACAACACTGGTTTCTGATGATGAAAGACATCATTTTAAAAAACGAACGGGTGAAAATAATGCATTCCCTTATACCTGGTATGCTTATTATGACGACTGGCGTACTGCCGGGAGGCGCTTGCCCCCCCCCCCCCCCGAAATAAATTCCAATCATGGCTTTTATTTAATTCGATAACAGTGATTGAAAAAAGGAGTATTTTTTAGACAAGAAAACTCAGATGTTACTTCATGTCAAGTCAAATTTCCTTCCCAAGTATGCACCAGATTGCATAATTTCAAGTAAAACATTGCAAAAGCACCTACCGTGTACCCACCTACCATCACATCCTCCAATCACCATTCCCCCTCTCGGTTATTGTTTCGCTCCCTTGGGAATCGGTCTTGTATACGTCTGAAATACAATGTAAATGTTGTTTTGTCCTAAAATAATGCTTTTGATGCACTGTTTGAACTGAATATGTCACTTTGCGAATATTATTTTGGGGGTGCATTTTTGTTTTTCTTCATGAATCAATCATAACCTCTTCTGGTTGGTAGAATCATGACGATGATGACGCACTAACGCACATTATAGTACATGTCGTCAAGTCAGAATTTCCTTTCTAGGTATGCTCCAGATTGCTCAGTTTCAAGTCCAAAAAGGCAAAAGCTCCCTACCGTAAGAGGGGGAACACCCACCTCCCCCCGCTCAGTCGATTCGCTCCTTCGGGCTTGGTCGCTTTGCTCCCTCGTAATATCCGGTGGTGATGCGGATTTGGTTTAGCCCCCCCCCCCCCCCCCCAAAAAAAAAATGTTGTTTGCTCATTACGCCACTGATTATGACCTTGCCCCTTATATTCATGTTTTATGTGCTATCCACATGGGATCGTTTATAACGAGGTACTGATTATAACAAGTAGGCCAAATATCGGCGGTCCCGCGAGGACCTCGGTATAACGGGTTCTCCTGTATATCGGGCGCAGTTCAAGTAAAATCCACACATAGCTACATTAAAGTGATTCAGGTAAAGTGTCAGATATTGCACAAAATGACATTTGAGACTTCAATCCTATATCAATATTATTGTAAAATACAATTGAAAGATTTGTGAAAGTTTGAAAGAAAACGAAAACCGTTTACCTCGTGAAAAAAGGGAATATTGATTTCATATTTTATCACCGAAAACTGATGGCTTACCGTAAATTTGTCACAGGAATGATGGTCCGGCCGTTGATATGCGCACCCGTACATGTACACATCGGCTCAGCTCAACAGTCGCAGGTACATCGACTCGTTGAATTGCGCTGCCGTGTCTATCGGGGAGGTTCAGCCCGGGATCGCGTTGCCCGTTGCGCGCCCGCCGGGTGGGCGTGAACGTAATAACTACAGCTACCGTAGCTACCAAATAAAAGCTCCAAAAAAAAAACTCCACGTACGCATATTCTGAATTTCCATTGTTCTCTTTCAAATTTTCTTATATAATTACTCACTCTCCCTCTCTCATATAGTAGGCAACATCCGCCATATTGTGTATTCATTTTTCATGGAGACAATGGAATAGTGTGGTCAAACTGAAAGGGGGCACACCGTATATTTTTTTCTACAGAATGTTCCCCCTGTATAATACATTATTGGCTTTCTTGCAGTGGCATGACTATTTTGAAAAGTGGGGGTGGGGTCGTGGAAGGGAGCAGGGATGGTGTGGGAGGGGTATCGCACTATCGACCCTCCCACAGTAGGGAGCTTTTGCAACTTTTCACTCGAAAAAATGTGCAGTGTGTTCCTTACCTTGGAATATACTAGAATTCAAGAAAGCATGACCTCGGGACCACATGATTGAAACCATTATAGAAACAGGCATACACCCTACATGCATGTCTATAATATATAGGCTACATTTGGGGAGGGTATGTGGGTAGATTTTTTGTATGTATCACCTCGGAAGTATGCTAGTTGTGCAAAGGATAGATATCCCCCACCATTCACCCTGTCATACCCCCAATCTATTCCTGTGATGTTTATATGCATGTCTATATATAGGCGACATTTGGGGAGGGTATGTGGGTAGATTATTTGTATGTTTATCTTTAGAAGTATGCTAGTTATGCAAAGGAGAGATATCCCCCACCCTTCACCCTGTCATACCCCCAATCTATTCATGTGATGTTTTGTATTTTTATGGCAAATTATTAGGGGGGATGCGCCCCCAGGCAACATCACTGCATGTAGAGGTTGCTCCCCCTGTACTCCTTATTTTTTAATAACACAGTGAATGAAAGATATAGATTTTCAGACAGTGTGAGCACATTATTTATCTTTTATGTCAACCAGTTGCAAATAACTACAAGTCTGTTTTGTGTTAGTATCTAACATGCGCACACACACACACACACACACCCACACCCACACATACTCTGCGGATACATCACTACACAGAGCCCACATTTACATTCAAGTACAGTCAAACCTGTTATAGCAGCCACCTTTTTATAGCAGCAAACCTGCCTATAATGGCCACCAAACATGATCCCTTGCAGAGAAAAGGAATGTAATGGAACCTGTCTATAGTGATCACCTTTCTACAGTGGCCACTTTGATTGGCAGTCATGGTACACAGGTTTGACTGTACATTTTCATGCTTCTAGCCGTTTTCCCCCTTTACCTGGTACTATGTGTGCATTTTTTACATTTCAAACTAACAAAATCGCCTGTTTGTGTATGCTGGTAAATTGTACTTTTTTGAAGTAGGATTTACATTCCTGAAATTTGAAGCAATGCAAATGGTTGAATAACTTGTGTATTTACACAGCATTTTCACATTTTATGAAAATCAATTATATAACAATATGCAATTATTGTTATTTGGATACTTTGTATTTAATTTTTCAATAAATGCAGAAGCAACTGTTACAAAAAATGAAATACTGGGTGATTGATTCAACTTTTGGATGTGTGCAGATCATGTAGTGTCTCTGTGAATGTGTCTCATACATTGTCCACCTAGCCATTTGGTTGATCCTGATCTATGAAAAATACAATTGAGTTGGCCGACCCTTCAATACCCTGCACATAATAGGGGAAGCCTCTGTGAATCCAAGCAAAAGGAGGGTTAAAAGGACAATTGGCATAGTGATACACACTCACATTTCTTCATGGGTGTTATTAGCAACTTCAATCATACATTATATCAATAACCTTGTACAATTATTCTGAATCATATTATTTATTAGTATTTCATCTGAGAAAAACAATGGTTTGTTTGAGTTTTAAAAAATGATACATTTATGTCATACAGGGAAACCCCGTTTAGCTCGCTTATAACGAGGTACCGTACTGCCCACTGATTTGAACTACAAATTAAAAACATCCTTTTTCATTAAATCATAATTACCTTTATCACATGTAATAAGGAAGACATGAAAGATATATTATCAAATTTATTTTGATTGAATTTGAAAAAGATAACAGATTGTTGCTATGAGCACTATTCGGTCATTGTTACTTCCCGCAACAAAACTTATCTTTGTTGATACAGTGGAACCTCCTAACAAGAGGTACCGGATACAGCGATGATAATTTTACACGTCAAGGATCTTTGTATTTTATTATTTTTAAGCCCAGACACAAAATACCCGACATAAGGTATTCAATACAACTGTGCCCGAGGTGCTTGTTATAATAAGGTTTTGTTAATTTTTGCCAAAATGTGTGCGTGAATAATTCCATGCTAAAGAGTTGTATTTGAGAAATGAATTGTTTATGCTATATATCAATTTGAAGGCCTTATCGGTAGGGCCTTAATGTCAAAGAGACCATGAAATCGATAGATTTGTCGATCTACACTCACACTTGAATTGCTGATTCTGTAATTGGGCCCTTGACTTGGGAGGGTGATCTACGTACCTTAGCCCGGGGCTTCGATCGGCGCTGAGAACTCGATCAGTCCGAGAGCGAGTGTCCCGGCCGTGCATGACCGTGTCGTCTTCGATCACCTGCAGCTTCTCAGACTCAGCTCTGCATGCATCTCAATTATCAACCAAATTGTTGTTTTTTCTTCTTGATGAACCTCTAGATCTCCTCCCAGGCCGCATTCTCATTCGCATTTTATTTGTAGATTCTCAAACGGTTTCTTCAACAAATTTGCTAGTGGTATTTAGTACACAATGCAAATATGCACAGTACTTCGCTCACTACCGCTGTACGTAGCTAGCTGTACGCGTATCGTACACGTATTACGTACGGCTCTACGAACGTACGTCTATGACTGTATGCAATAACCGGGGAGGGGATCGGACACAATATAGCAGGCACGACAAGGTCAAAGGTCACCAAAGGCGTTAATAAACGCTTATGAAATAAAAGATTTAAATGATAATTATCTTCATACTAAAGGGACATTTGAACAAATCGAACCCTATTTTATTCCTCTCTTACCATAAGCTAAACAACACGGTAGAAGAGAAACGAGGAAGCTCCAAGTCATTTTCGTGGATTTGGACACTTTACCTGGATCACTTTAAGGGCCGGTCATACTTACGGTAGTGGACGTAGTGATGCGTAGGGTAATTTAATGTGGGTCAGACGTGGTGTAAGTACGTTAAACTAGGTTAAACTAAGTTGAACAACGTGGAACTACGTTGAATTACGTTAAGATACGGTGGTTGGCCACGGAAGGGTACGGATAAGTACGTTTAAGTACATTAAACTACGCTAGACTACGCTAATGTGGGTACAGCTTGCTCATGGACAGGTACGGAGTGGTACGTCTGACTACGCTTGAGTACGAGAGACTGCGGTAGCCACTACGCTGGACTACGCTAGAGAACGTCAAACTACGGTAAATAGCAACTCCGCACGGAGTATAACAGCTAACCGGTGGTGTGGTACGGCCATTGCGCTTATTTTTCAAACATAGCAGGTCTGTGAAATTTGTCTTATTTTGTTTTTATTAAACATGTCTGGATCAAGACTGTCGATGCTGGTTTTGAGCACGGTAAAGTACGTTAGAGTACGCTAGAGTACATTTAAGTACGTAACGAAGTACGTTAGACTACGCCAGACTTACGTTAGACTACGTTAGACTACGTTAAACTTCGGTTTAGTACGTTATTACTACGATGCCTTTAACGTACCGCTCTTTTGAACATGTTCAAAAATTTAAATCGAAGATCACGGCTCACCCGAGTTAATACCAAGTTAGCATCACAGACAACTACGGTACGATACGGATGCTAGTACGTTCAACTACCTTCAACTTCGTTCAACTACGATCAACAACGTTAGCCACCACTACGTTCAACTACGTTCACTACCGCAAGTATGACCGGCCCTTTAAAATAGTGTTGTGCGGAGCTAAACCTCTCCTCTTTGCTGCATGGACTATCCAACACAAAAATATTTTTGCTGGCCGATTCCCTCCCTGCATTTACAGCAAATACAAAAAACAACTTTTGTATATAATGTGATCCACAATTCATATAATTTGATAATAATTACTAACTCTGTTGTTTTGAAGACCGCAACATGTAGAAAAGTAAACTGTTATTTCCAGTCCGTTTTCCGTAGCGAGGCTTCCTAAAACACAGAGATCAACTGTTGGCCGGGAATTGGATATTGCGCAATAGTACAATGTACAAATGGCCGGTATGCTTAGCTACAGCATATTAACGTGTATTGTGTGTAAATGGTCTAGCTGACTGGACCATTTACTTTAGTAGATGTAATATCCAACTTCATCATCCTTCAAAATATGATGCCTTTTTTCCTTTTTTGCGCTATACAGGAGCAACTCTGATCGTCGTCAGACAACAACAGTCAACATGACTGATTCTAAGATTCTCAAACCGATTCTGGCAGAGGCCAACGGCGTAGCGCTCGTGTAACCAAAGAAAAAGCCATCCTTATCATATTCATAACTATTGCTATAACCAAGCCTTTTGATATCTATTTTATTCTAAACACAACAAAAAAAGTAACTCCCCCTCTAATCAAAATAGCGTAACTTTTACAAAAAATAGGGTTTGAGCAACATAACTTGGCAGCAATGTTTCTAAACGTATTGGCTAACGTCTCCGTGAAAATGATCTTGATCCGCCATGCCATGCATGAGTGAGCACACATTAAAGGCAAAATGTCACTTTTCAAAAGTCACAAGAGTCAAAAAGTGACAATTTTGCCTTTGATGTGTGGTCACTCATCCATGACTCGACGAACCAATTTAATTTTCACACAGAAATTAGTCAATAAATGTAGGAACAATCCTGCCGAGTAATTTTGCTCAAAACCTTTTCGTTAAAAAGTTATGTTATTTGATCAAGGGGGACTTATTTTTGTGTTGGGTTTAATTGATCAGTATTGTTGGAATAAACTCAACAAAAAGGTAAGTCCCCTCCTGATTAGAATAACATAACTTTTTAACAAAATTTTTGAGCAAAATAACTCGGCAGGATTGTTTCAACACTTATTGACTAACTGCTGTGTGAAAATGAAAATGGTCCATCGAGTCATGCATGAGTGAGCACACGTCAGAGGAAAGATAGGCTCTTTGTGTGCTCACTCATGTGTGCTCACTCACACAGAAGTTAGTCACAGAGTGTAGGAACAATCCTGCCGAGTTATTTTGTTGAAGACATTTTTGTCATAAGTGACACCATTTTGATTTATAGGGGGACTTACTTTTTGTTGTTGTGTTTATTACAAAAGCTTGCATGATTCATAAACAGAATAACATAACTTTTTAACAAAAAGGTTTTGAGCAAAATAACTCGGCAGGATTGTTCCTACATTTATTGACTAACTTCTGTGTGAACATGAAATTGCTCCGTCGAGTCATGGATGAGTGACCACACATCAAAGGCCAAATTGTCACTTTTCGAAAGTCACAAGAGTCAAAAAGTGACAATTTTGCCTTTGATGTGTGGTCACTCATCCATGACTCGACGAACCAATTTATTTTTTACACAGAAATTAGTCAATAAATGTAGGAACAATCCTGCCGAGTAATTTTGCTCAAAACCTTTTCGTTAAAAAGTTATGTTATTTGATTAAGGGGGACTTATTTTTGTGTTGGGTTTAATTGATCAGTATTGTTGGAATAAACTCAACAAAAAGGTAAGTCCCCTCCTGATTAGAATAACATAACTTTTTAACAAAAATGTTTTGAGCAAAATAACTCGGCAGGATTGTTTCAACACTTATCGACTAACTGCTGTGTGAAAATGAAAATGGTCCATCGAGTCATGCATGAGTGAGCACACATCAGAGGAAAGATAGGCTCTTTGCGTGCTCACTCATGTGTGCTCACTCACACAGAAGTTAGTCACAGAGTGTAGGAACAATCCTGCCGAGTTATTTTGTTGAAGACATTTTTGTCATAAAGTGACACCATTTTGATTTATACGAGGACTTACTTTTTGTTGTTGTGTTTATTACAAAAGCTTGCATGATTCATAAACAGAATAACATAATTTTTTAACAAAAAGGTTTTGAGCAAAATAACTCGGCAGGATTGTTCCTACATTTATTGACTAACTTCTGTGTGACATGAAATTGCTCCGTCGAGTCATGGATGAGTGACCACACATCAAAGGCCAAATTGTCACTTTTCAAAAGTCACAAAGAGTCAAAAAGTGAAAATTTTGCCTTTGATGAGTGGTCACTCATCTATGACTCGACGGACCAATTTCATTTTCACACAGAAGTTAGTAAATAAATGTAGGAACAATCCTGCCAAGTTATTTTGCTCAAAACCTTTTTGTTAAAAAAAGTTATGTTATTCCAATACATTAATACGGTAAGCTTCAACCCCTTGAATCGCCTCCCACTCGAGATATCCTAACCCCGAGGATTCGGCGACTCCCCGACCGTCGCGATCGAAGGATATACGTTTTGCGGAGGACAATAAGGCATTCCCGAGTCGCTCCCGCCCCGTGATCCTCGTCCAGATCGAAGAAAAGGGAAAGTCAGCAATGTCAATTGCCCGTTTAAGACTCCGAGCATTGACTAATGATTTACCGCTGCAACTTTGTTCGACGAATATAAAACGGAGTTGATAAAGCAAGATATATATTGAGAAACCCCACTAAATTTTACACTTTGCAAAACTACCCATGTTTTGATCAATATCAATATAAATATTACCCGGATGGTATGGTTATGATCGCTATTGCCGTACCACCAGGACTTTGTTTAACGAATATAAAACGGAGTTGATAAAGCAAGATATATATCGAGAAACAGTTTTTAAGTTTACAAGTGGCAAACTTACCCCGATTTAGATAAATACAAAAAATATTATTATACAAATGGTCGATATGATCTGTAGGTCTTAATTTGACAACGCATGTGCTTTGTAATCGTAGTGTAATAGTCGTAAGGTTAAATTCGCTGCGCCTATAGAGTAGTTGCAAACGTATACACGCCTCGGAATCATCTCAACCCCCTTCGACACGGTAAGCTTCAACCCCCCGAATCGTGTCCCATTCGAGATATCCTCACCCGAGATTTTGGCGACTCCCGACCGTCGGGATCGAAGGATATACATTTTGCGGAGGACCTCGAGGCTGTCTCCAGTCGCCCCCACCCCGTGGCGAGTTTGTTTGCACAGCCCACTGCACTGACCATCGACACTCTTTTTCTCACTCGCTCTGTACACGATTATACAATCTCGCCATCTTGCGGCAAAGATGATTGTATTATGTATTATACCTGGAGTGGGGGAGGGGGGGGGGGGGGGGGGTATCTGCTCATTTATTGTACAAGGCTACTATTCCCTTCATAGGAATATATCATTGGGTTTCACAAGAATATGACAGAATGTATACGCCGGAGATGGGATATGAAACGTTTATGGGACACGACGGGTTATGTGTCAAATGTCATGCAGGCAATTGGAGTCGCGGGGAGGGGGGGGGGGGGGGGGGGGGGGGGCGGGCAGCGACGAAGCAACTATATTAGCAAGTACACGGACATCTAATTAAATAAAAGCGGAACAAATTAGGGACTATATAAAATATGGGGGATAACTGAATAACTTAGCATGGGTACTAAACCATTATGATTTTGTGACATTGGCCGGATATATCGTTGGATGGGGCCCCGACGGGTTGTGGGGCGGGAATGAGTCGCCGTGTTTATTTTGTCTTATACTATTTAAATTATGACTTTGGGAATAGTCAATATTTAAAGTATTTTCTCTCACAAAAAAACCCGCGGATTTCCGCGGGTACAGCTAGTTCTGTTTATGAATCATGCAAGATTTTGTAATAAAGACAACAAAAAAGTAAGTCCCCTTAATCAAAATGGCGTCACTTTTTGACAAAAATGTTTTGAGCAAAATAACTCGGCAGGATTGTTCCTACACGTTGTGACTAACTTCTGTGTGAAAATGAAATTGGTCCATTGAGTTACGCATGAGTGAGCACACAAAGTGCCAATCTTTCCTTTGATGTGTGCTCACTCATACATGACTTGATGGACCAATTTCATTTTCACACAATAGTTAGTCAATAAGTGTAGGAACAATCCTGCCGAGTTATTTTGCTCAAAACATTTTTGTTAAAAAGTTATGTTATTCTAATCAGGAGGGGACTTACTTTTTTGTTGGGTTTATTCCAACACAAAAATAAGTCCCCCTTAATCAAATAACATAACTTTTTAACGAAAAGGTTTTGAGCAAAATTACTCGGCAGGATTGTTCCTACATTTATTGACTAACTTCTGTGTGAAAATTAAATTGGTCCGTCGAGTCATGGATGAGTGACCACACATCAAAGGCAAAATTGTCACTTTTTGACTCTCGTGACTTTTGAAAAGTGACATTTTGCCTTTAATGTGTGCTCACTCATGCATGGCATGGCGGATCAAGTTCATTTTCACGGAGACGTTAGCCAATACGTTTAGAAACATTCCTGCCAAGTTATGTTACTCAAACCCTATTTGTTAAAAAGTTACGCTATTTTGATTCGGGGGGAGTTACTTTTTGTTGTACAAATTGTACAATGTAGTGATTATAAATCAATAAGCTGGAACACTTACTATTAATAAGCGACGTTTCGCCGGAGAACTCCCGGCTTCATCTGGCTACTCTCCAATGTGTAGAGTGGTCTTTTATAAGTCTGTGCAGGAATCAGTGTCACGCACCACCGCACTCGGTGTGCGTGAAAGACGTTTCGGGATTTCACGGACGGCCCTGTCCCACGCGTGCGAAAGGTTGAAACGGAGGCCCCCCTTCTTGTTTAGGCTGGGTTGTTCCACTCGTTCCCAGATGGATTCTTTGACACCTACCTCGTGCCACTTTTTCTCCCTGTCCAAAATCGTAACTTCTTTCGTATCGAAAGAGTGGTTGCTGTCTGTGATGTGGGTGAAGACCACGGAATCTGGTATGCAAACCGCAGCACTAGGTCTTCGGTGTTGGTTCATCCGTGCTTTCAATGATTGTTGGGTCTCCCCCACATATAATTCGTTGCAGTCCTCGTGTTTGCACCGAATACCGTAGACCACGTTTCTTTTCTTTTCCTTTGGAACGCGGTCCTTGACATGTACCAGTCTTTGCCTCAAGGTGTTCTGCGGCTTGAATGTTGTGGAGATGCTGTGTTTACTGAACAACCGCTTGATTTTGTCCGAAAGATCATGTACATATGGGATGGTGACAGAAGTCTTTCTGGTTTGATTCTGGTCCAAGTTGACGTTTTCTTGTGTTCTGTCTTTGTCACGCTTGGGGTGTTTAGCTTTGTCAAATGACCACTCAGGGTAACCACAGCGTGCAAGGGCTTGCTTGATGTTCTGTTTTTCTTTAGTTACTCCTGTCGGGTCTTTGACTACCGTGTCCGCTCGATGGAAGAGGGTCCTGATTACCGAAAGTTTGTGCACAAGCGGGTGGTGTGAGCCGAAGTGCAGGTATTGATTGGTGTGGGTAGGTTTACGATACACACTCGTCTTCAGTTCACCCTCCGATGTGATTCGTACTTCCACGTCTAGGAAGGCGAGTTTCTCTTCTTTCGGTTCCTCTTGTGTGAATTTGATGTTCTCGTCTTGAGTGTTGATGTGTGTGAAGAAGTCCTGTTGTTCCGACTTCTTTATGATCACGAAGGTGTCATCTACGTATCTGAGCCAAATTCGCGGTGCTGTTGATGTGTACGATGATAAAGCTGCCACTTCAAAGTCCTGCATGTACAAGTTTGCTACAATGGGAGAGATCGGGGAACCCATCGCGCATCCATGTTTTTGAATGTAATGCTGTCCTTGGAATGAGAAGTAGGTGGTGTTCAAACAAACCGTAACAATGTCAATGATCTGATCGATGTTCAGTGAAGTGCGTTCGTGTAATTTAGTGTCCTTCTCCAAGTGATTTCTGACCGCTTTAATTGCATCAAGTGGTGGGATCGATGTAAATAGTGCGCTTACATCAACCTTTCGCACGCGTGGGACAGGGCCGTCCGTGAAATCCCGAAACGTCTTTCACGCACACCGAGTGCGGTGGTGCGTGACACTGATTCCTGCACAGACTTATAAAAGACCACTCTACACATTGGAGAGTAGCCAGATGAAGCCGGGAGTTCTCCGGCAAAACGTCGCTTATTAATAGTAAGTGTTCCAGCTTATTGATTTATAATCACTACATTGTAACTTCGACTGGATGACTAATAATCTACATCAAATTATACACAAATTGTAGTATAGATAGTATCCATATTTTAATGATTTTCCTTTTGTTTTTGTATTGTTTGTAATACTGGTGCACATGACCCCCGGGGGGGCCACTCAACTATATTGCTGTACACACGCGCGACCACAGGTTTTTCAAACCCACCCTGAACAAGTTTATCCATTGGTCAAATTTATACCCTATTCAAGTATTTTCGTGTGCTTTTTTGACAATTTTGCCCCCTAAACAAGTATAACCCCTAAAACATACCCCTAACCAAGGTCTACGTCAATTGCTCTCAATTAAACAAGTTTGGAGAAAAGATACCCTAAACGCGTATTTGTTTAACTCCACACAAACATACCCTTTTGTTCTGATTTTGGCCTTTTTGTCACCCTAAATGAACGCGTCACGCGCGTCACGCGCATCACGCGCCATGATTGGCAAAAAGTACCCTTTTTACGCATTTTTTTTGTCGCGCGTGTGTACAGCAATATAAACTGGGCTCCAAAAGAAACTTATCACTTTTTCAGAGCGACGCTCACTAAAATCCATAGCATCAAATTGAACCATATTTAGACACAGATAAGCTATCATTCTCCTTATGAAGCATATCCTAAAAATCAAAAGTTTGCTTTTACTAAAAATGAGAAAAATGCGATAGCATCACTACAGGTCACTTTTCAAAAATCACAGAAACTGCTCGCACAGAACCTCCACGAAAGGCGGTCTATTCAGAACTTTCAATAGCTATTCATTCAACTTCAAAGCGGGTTATGTAACCACTAGACTGGCTATTGTCCGTGCCGAGCTCTGTGCCCGGAAGGCGAGCAGTTTCTGTGATTTTTGAAAAATAACCTCTTGCGATTTCACCTTATTTTATTCTTTGTTGACTAAAGCAAACATAATTTGTTTAGATGACCTTGCTAAGGGGTATTATAGCTAATCTATGCCCAATTATGATTCATTTTTATGCTTTGGATTTTAATGTGTGTCGCTCTTAAGAAGTGATAAGTTTCTTTTGGAACCCAGTTTAGTTGAATGGCCCCCCCCGGGACATGACCCCCTTTGCTCTAGTACCATCTGATCGAGAGCCTTTCACAGGGGGTTTCATAAAAATGGTGAGACAAGCTATTCCTCCATCAAAGGGGAATTACACCCCATAAATTTGATGTTTGCTATGAAAGAAGGTGAATAAAAAGAATTATTTAACATAAAAATCCGAGAAAAATCTGCATAGCAACAAAAGAGTTATTGACAGGTTGACGACAGGGGTTAGTAGAGAATGCCTCTATTCTTGGGCAATGAACGCCCGCTGCCTATTTCATTCAACAAAATCCCTTACTGTACAAGAACATGCTCTTACCTCTTTCCACATCAATTTTCTCCAGTTTGATGTCCAGTCCCACACAGTCCCCCTTGCAAGTCGCTTGATCATGTGACAGTTGATCAGGTGCTTCCATTTTTAGTTCAGTGAGCTTGACGTTTCTGGCATCCTCAGATGCTTCCTGAATTGCACAGCTCTCATTTTTAGACTCGGCCATTCCATCACTCTTCTTCAATGTTGACATTGAAACACACAGATAACTTTCGGACAAATCGGACGCTGAAAACAATGATGAATCAGGGAAAACATTGCAATCTGATCCGGATCTGGACCATGAATTGGATGATATCTGGCCAGAATGAAGTGACATGTCGATGTTGGATGGTGCTGTTGTCACTGTAAAGTTTGGCTCCCGTTTCATGATGGGGCTCATCTTCGTGATGGAGTGTTCGGTTTCAACATCACAGCCAGAAGAACTGCACATGCAAGAGGGTTCTCCACAAAAATTTGCATGAATTTTAAGAAGATGAAACACAAAAACCTCGTCCGTTATATCCCCATGACCTTCGAGAAATGTTTTCTTCTGATGCTCCCACATGTCGGAAATGCCCACGTTGTTCAGATAAATACATGTAACTGTGGAAGATGTGCACGTAGTAATAGCTGAACGCTCAGCACACACACCGTCACCACCGCCCAACGCCCCAGGAGTTACGGCCGCGCTTCCCATCGCTGGATGTCTGCCAAGTGCCAATACAACGTGCTGATTTATGTAGTCCGTTCCCGGAGTCCGTTATTCCGCAAACTCAACGAAGTATTTTGTCTACAGCTTCATCCATTTCTCAACTATGTATGATTAACTTGCAAGGGATGAACAAGTTCAGAGATGGTGGTAAAGGACTGAGCTTAGAATGCCGAATAAGGAATAAACTTCGTGAAAGGGCTAGGGCTTCGTCACCACAACCACTCAACACACAACACACCGTGTCGATATTTTTAGTGCTTCCACTAATAACAATATATAAAGTTAGTTTGGCAGGCATTGCCAGCCAGATCAGAAAATTCAAGTTCAAGTTCAATTTCATTTGACATAATCCAACAACCCAAATAACACGATTTTGCCCGAATATGAGACAGTTTTGCACGAAATTAACATGACACTGCCAGAATGACGAATGTAACATAATTGTGTTAGATTGAAATAATGTAATGATCATTTATTCATTTTAGTTCATAAAAGTAATAATGATCATTCAGAATTGATCACAATCTTCAGTCAAATTCGTGCTAAATTGAATGCTCGAATTGTCCGTTTGACTGCTGTTTGACAATTATTCAATAATTTTAAACCAGCCGTTGAAAAAAAGAAATCAATGCTTACACTTTTCAGTTTTCACAAATGTTCAAAAAATGTTTTGAAATAGTAGTTGATCCATTTACCTAATTTCGAGCATGGTCGAGTTATTAGTTTGTAATGTAATGGTGTAGGTTTTGACCAAAACTGTACTCTCTTTACAAAAACTCAACTATCCCTTTAAATACAGACAGGGGCGATAGACAACCGGGGGGGGGGGGGGGGGGAAT
Source organism: Echinarachnius parma (assembly GCA_037951105.1). Lineage (NCBI taxonomy): Eukaryota > Metazoa > Echinodermata > Echinoidea > Clypeasteroida > Echinarachniidae > Echinarachnius > Echinarachnius parma. Next base: position 38,917 of record JBAMJV010004227.1, read on the forward strand.
GCGGGGTATGCACCCCCCCCCCCCCCCCCACCTCACAAGGTGGCGGGGGGGGGGGGGGGTGACATGTACAATCACCCCCCCCCCCCCCCCCCCCCCCCAGGTTTTAAGCAAGGATGTTTTGTTTTGTTTTTGTGTATCTGTATACGAGTGCGAAAGAAAAAATTGTATGAGCTAAGACTTGTTAATTCTAACGTTCAAAAAACAATTTATACATCCACTTTAAATTTTCGCTGCGCGCTTCGCAGTTTGTTGTGTAACTTGCGTATGGTCTGGGGTGAGTATTTTTGTCTGTACCGGGCCACGTAGTTCCAGTGTAGGCTGGTGCTTGCTTGTGTGACGTGCACCAAATTGCACCATTTTAAGTTTGTAAATGCAAAATATTCTCCGTGGGAGGGGGATACCCCCTCCCAAACCCTCCTTATTTCGCTCTGCCCCAGCCCTCGGTATAGCTTCGCCCCCTCGGGACTCATTCTTGGATATAGGCTATGTTGTTGGATCATACATAATGTGGCATATGATTTATGTTGGAACTGTGTATGACACTGAATATAAATACAATATGTGTGTGTGTTGGGGTGCATATTTAATAGTGTGTCAATTATTTGTTTTCTTCGTGAAAATATATTTAAAATTTGTGGTCGATCAAATCATTACAGGCTTTCCCATGCAGATACCGTCAATGTTGGTCCGAATTTCCTATCTAGTTAAGCACCAGATTGCACAATTTCAAGTCCAAAAATGCAAAAGCTCCTTACCGTGGGGGGCAAAAACGCGTTTTGCCCCCCCCCCCCCTCCACTTCCGGCCCCTATGATCATACTATAATAACATTTAAAATTTCGAATTCAAGCCCCCGTTCGAGCATTACATCTGATTTCAGAGGCGTGGCGTGTTGGGGGGGGGGGGGGGGGGGGGGTACGCGACTTAGATTAGGGGCACACTCTAGTTTTTCTATTATATGTTATGAAGGATTTCCCTTTATGTTCTTAATTGTTTTGGTCAAAATAAGGGGGACACGTGCTCCCATGCCCCGATGTGACGTGAGGGCTACCAACTACAATAATTAGCGCATCGATCTTTGATCAAGTTGTATTTTACAACAATGATATTGGCATAATATGATTGAAATCTCAAATGTCAATTTCCAAAAATGGATCAGTTTGAGTTATTTGCTGTTATTCTCTGTATCACCGAGCTGAGAAGCCTGTACAACACTACTGGTATGTAATACAAAATTGGATGGATACAGACACTTCCAGTCTCTACAAACAAGTAACTAAGTAGGCCTAATACACGGTTTGGTCAGAGTGGATATAGTTGAGTATTGGTCAAACTTAACTTTAGTAAATAAAACTGGTACAAAGTAATAGTTATAACTTCACCATGCTCGAAAAGTATGCACAATTACAAACAACTAAGTAAAACCCCTGTTATAATTTTTTTTAAAGAGCCGTTACAGCTCAAGAGGGCGCTATTAAAAAAAATCATTGGTTTTAGCCATTTTTTCATACAGAATTGTGCATTTAATGTTTGTTAAAATAATGATTCAATCATCATCAACGACTTTTTAAAAACCTATTTTGATTTTTTTTTCAAAGTAGTCTTCGAGCATTTTTAAAATTTTTTTCTAAAAAGTCTAAATATTGCCCGGTGATTGCCGGTGAAGTAGGCTACATTTCGAATAAAAATATATTTATGGATATTTCAGCCGGTTCTGAACCGATTTTGATCAAATGAAGTTTAATCTGTCATTGAAATTGTAGGTTCTTTCGAATTTGACAGTCAGTTTTTCATTATCTCTCAAAAAAATATCGGGGGGGGGGGGCACTTCCGGAAATACCAATACTCAACACTACCTTTTAATTGCAGAAGCTTACTCTGAACAATTCAACGAATGATTTGCCACCGTAAATGATTTGGTATTCAATTTGAACAAACGCTCAAAACACAAAATAAACAACAACAACTAAGGTCTATAATATTCAGGAAAAAAACAACTCGTTACGGGATTCCCTTCCACTAGTGAACGTACAAATCGAAAAGTCCGTATTAGTGGGCTTGGGCGACATTGGACGCAGTCTCCGATCCGTGGAACCAGGGGGCAGGGGCCCGATTACGTACCAGCGCCATTTACCATGGTAATTAGCATCATTGCAGGGGCGTCGATCCGTTTTTGCGATTGGGGGGGCGAAATTTGAAAAAAAAAATTCGAGAGTGACCACTGAGAGAGCTAAACAACCCACATTTGGCATGCCCGAAAATGTTATTATGCGCTCATTAAAAGTGTCTTGATGGCTCGAAGACCTGACTTTGGGGGCACCCACATTTGGGGACAATCATGGGGGTCCAGGGGGCGGAGCCCCCGGAAGCTTTTAGATTTCAGACATTTGCAACTCCTATCATGCGTGTTAAAATTGTATAAAATAGTGAACCTACTCGTAACGTATTCTGTAAAGGGCATAGCGAAGAAGAGATTGAGCCTTGCATGAGATGGATCCACGTGATCCAGTATACTATAGAGCCATCGATATACTCTAAGGCGTCAACAACTCCTCCAAAGTGGAGGGAGACATTGCAAGGAAGCGAAGCGACTGAGCGGGGGAGGGTGTGGGAGGGGGTGTCCCCCTCCCACAGTAGGGAGCTTTTGTATTTTGGGGTGTGAAATTGTGCGATTTGGTGCACACCTAAGACATAAATTTCACGTTATAATAATCTATAAGTATGGAACCAAACATACATAATGACAAAGAGATGGGGACAATCTCCTCCACTTTCAAATGTGGGGGACATGATATTCCGATTTGATTTGCGTTCAGCGCATAAGGACCGAATTGACTGCATTGACTATTTCAGATTATTTTATTTTATGTGACGGCGTACTATAGATGAGGGTTTAATGAACTTCGTTTGAGGTGTGCGTTTGAGAAATTATACTGCCCAACACATTTCGAAATGTGAGTTCCCGCAAGCAAAATGAAACTTGCAAAGATTATGAGAAACTGTATGCGCGCGAAGCGCGGGGCAAAAAATTAGATTTATAGTCCTTTTTAAACTTTAAAAAACAGCTTTTTTGAAGATTAATTATTGATAAATGTGTCTTTTCACTCTTTGGCATTATATCACTCAATTTTTGTCTTCCTCATTTTCGGAATTATTGGGGGGGCGAAATGATATGTTCGCCCCCCCCCCCCCCCCCCCCCCAATATTTTCATTGGTGGGGCGACCGCCTCCCTTGCCCCCCCAGGATCGACGCCCCTGCATCATTGGCTCTAACTCATTGATGTCAATATGCTAGAACTACATACAAATCAATATAACGTAGCAGAGTACACATACCGCCCTTACTCATTCAACCGTAAAGCATATCTAGAGAGCAGTGGTGGAACTAGGTCTGGTCGGTCATGATCTAGTCTTTTGACAAGCCTGTCTCGTCTGAACTGAGTTGAATGCAAGGAACGACTGGACAGCGCGACTACAATGTACACTCTCTTGGAGGGGATCGCACGTGAATTCATCATTTTGCCAGATAGCCTCCATCAGGCGTTCAGTCGTTCCTGATCTTGCATGCAGCGCAGCCATTGCTTGCTTGAAACACGAAGCCTTGTTAAAGGCTAGTCATGATCGTGCTCTCGGCCACTGGGAAATACAACCCCCGGAAGCAGTATTCTTTTTGATTTTTCGGTCTACATACAAAATCAATGCAATGGTACAACAACAACAACAACAACAACAGCGCGGTATATATTATGTGCATTTGATGGCCGAGTCGCGATCGCGGCAGTTTCAAGTACAAAAACACAGCCGCTGAATTCTGTGCTTACAAGTCGTTTACAAAATGTAACTAAGAATGGCAGATAAACTCAAACGCGCCAAAGATCTTGTGAGTGCGATTCACGATGAAGATATTAGGTAAGCTATTGTTAAAATAATCGACGTCTTTAGTTTGTTGAATGTTGTTATTTCAAGTGCATGCCCCACATGTGCAAGTTTTAGTTAGTACACTACATGCCCCTAGGCTAAAGAAAGCCAAAGCGCGCACGTCCGACGTCAAAGCCAAGCCCGAAGGCAAGTAATAATAATAATAATATTATGGGACGTATTCTCAGATCACCGTCCAAAAGCCAACATAATTTAAGTGTTACAGATGCATAATAAAATCGAGAAAGACGATAGACTACAGGAGTACAGGGAATAATTTTCCTGGTATCGCTTCGCAATTTAATTTGCTATAGATTTTTGCATGACTAGACTGCTATACAAAATATAGAAGTGTACAGAATTTAATTTGAAATATTTATCCATCGTCTGAAATCGCTAATCAAATTTGAGGAGGGAAATTATTCCCTGGACTGGAGATTGCAAACCATTTTGTCTTGTGAATGTGGCATGCTGTCTCTTTTGTTGACTTTTTGTTTAATGTTTGATAAGACTAAATATATCATCCGAGTCTGACTAAGTCAAGACTAGTCTTAGTAAAATACGCGTCATTGGATAAACACAGTTACGTGATTGCCATGTCATTTTTGTATATCACAAGGCAAGGTGATCACTCACCCACCCGCGCCCTTACATTCAATTAACAACATTACAACAAAATTACACATACCGGTACCGTATCGTACCGCTATACCGTACCGTATGGTATGGTACTTCGTTCGTTAGGCCTATAAAATCATTCATCTCGCGGGCACCAAATTCAAACAAAAATCAGCGATTTCCAGAACAGTTTGATCAGAAAATGACCTGATTAACATAATCGAAGGAAACAATTACAAAATATTTCCGATAGAAATACAGTGATCGAATCAACATGTTGATACTTGATACTTGAAGAAAATATCTCCTTAAAAGCGCCCATTCGGTGTTGTATGTGTGGAGTAGTGGCTGTCGTTTTAGTGTGATCGTGAGATGAGAACACTTCTTGACATTGATATATTAGTGCGGAGAGAGGCAAACTATGTACGAAAATCGACTGAATTGTGCACAGGTTATGTGAACTGTGTGTTGTGTTGTGTGATGTGTGTTGAATCTGTGAGTGAAAAGCCCAACGTCCACAAAACGGATTATGATTTCAATTCGTTTTTAGTTTGAACAATCGGATGATATAACAGTTGTTAAAGGGATCTAGTAACTTTGTTGACATGTGCAAAAAGTGATGAATGGTTGATGCAATGTATATTGTTGTTATCTCATATGTCCACAGGGTATTGTGTGAAAATTTCAAGTCAAATGGACATTGCATGGCCAAGTAATGAGCGAAAATGCAAAGTGATATTCACTAAGTAACTCACTGCACTCACTTTGTACACGGTTTCAAAACTCCACCAGAGTTTTTCTTATCTGAATACTTTGATCGTACATATCTTTGTAACGAAAGGGAAATTTGAAAAACCAAAACCTGTCCCATGATTTTATTGTTAATACGAATACAACAAGGTATGAGGGAACCGCTAGAATTAAAATTTTATTTTGAGGATTTGGACAATGTTACTTAGTCCCTTTAACTTTGTTGTCGGGAAAATCAAGGAATGTTCCCTCTGGATTTAAAATGTTATATCGTGAAGAAAATAAGTCCCTCGACTACATCTCGGGACTTATAATCTTCCCTCAATAGCATTTAAAATCCCTTGGATTGGAACATTCCGTGATAATCCCTTGACCACCAGTTAACAACTGTATAATATTGTATTGCTATTGGCCATGGCATTGGCATTGCCATTGCTTGGCATTGCTTTTTTTAATTGAGTTAAAAAATGAGCATCCACTGACTCACACATAGAGCTATCATTTGTTACAATAGCGTTGTGTGGAGATTGGCCTCTTCCGCCTGCTGCACTATCCAACACAAATACATTTTTTGTCAGCATATTCCTCCCTCCATTTACCAGCAAATGCAAAAAAACGTATGAGCGTAATTGCGTGTAAAATAAATGGTCCAACTCGCGTACTCAGAACCAGATGTCAGAGCCAGACAGTCAGTCATAATATTGGTGTTGCATACTCACTAGTTACGGCGCATTGCCAGGCATAATTATCAGGCATTACTAATAGTACATATGATGACATAAACGGTACCCTGGGGTACCAGACGAAAATCCGCCATTTTGTTTAATTATTTATTTAATTTTTAGGGCTGTACTGTGGGTATAGCGTGCATACAATCGCGCGCTGCACTGCATGCACAACACAATAGCTGCGGTACAGTTGGACGCAAGATGGCGCTAGACAACGCGGGATACCGGGGTACAACGGTACCCCGGAGTACTGCGTGTGTCATCATATAAGCATACCTCGGCACAGTAGAAAGTAAAGGCACACAACACTCAACAGTCTAAATTGAAAAAATGTACACAAGGCAAAAATGTTGCCAAATGGTAGACGTTACAGACCAGAGTCAAATAGGTGGGAGGACCACACATAGGCAATGTAGCTGCATTACAATAGCTTTGTGCGGAGATGAACCTCTTCCGCCTGCTGCACTATCCAACACAAAACTATTTTTGTCGGCCGAATCCTCCCTCCATTTACCAGCAAATGCAAAAAAAATTTGGTTATGTGATCCACAATTCATATAATTTGATAATAATTACTGAATCTGTTGTTTTGCAGACCGCAAAACGTAGAAAAAATGTATCAATTCCTGTCCGTTTTCCATAGCGATTTGTCCTAAAACACAGCGTTCAACTGTTGAACGTGTACGAATGGCCGGTATGCTTATCTCCAGCATATTAGCGTTATTGCGTATAAATGCCCTTTCTAACGACAGATTCCTTCATTTATGCATTTTGTGCCTGGCAATACCTGCTAGGAGAGGAAAGTTAGCTACACTGAGCCAGAGGGGCTGACTAAAGGGTGAATTAAAGTTTTAAGACATATATCCCACTCCATGTCTTATAATTAAGTTTTGACACATTCCTACCCTCATCAAGAAATAAAATATGGTGTCCAACTCATGTCTGTCTGAACTCTCAAGTTGATATTTCAAGCTGTTTCTCAGAGCTTTCTTCCGTCTACTGTGCCATTTTATAATATTTGTCACTGTGCGTGTATGAGGATTACATTTTCATTTCAAATTCAAAGTAAAACTTTGCATTAAAAAAAAAATTGTCTTAGACATTCAGTAGGCAAACTAATTCCCAAGTTACGAATCTCTTCTGAATAGAAAAATTACAAAGTATCCTTGAACTAAGTTATGTATTAATTACTATTTTTAAAGCTTTTCATGACTGATTTTGTGTCCTTTCAAAACCCGAGTTACAGTTATATATAAAGATCAAGCCACCATTCCTTATCTTTTACCAATATTGCCAAATATTTCACTGATATAATAACCACCCACATCTGTTATAACATAATTTGAGGATGAACTTTGTCTCAAATTTAACTCTCTATCCTTTTGTATTTTCAGTCGAATTTCTGCTTTGCTGCAAGACGGCGCACCTTCCAATCTTGTCTTGCCTGTGGAAGGTGTGAGCCCATTTCACCTCGTTGTTGGCTCTGAGTCGAAGTATGCGCTCCAGTTCACAACTCTTCTCTTGGACTATGATGGGGATCCAAATGTGAGGTAATGCAACTATAAAGCTACCCTCCCCCCACCCCACCCCCCCCCCCAAAAAAAAAGTACATGTAACCATGGGCGTCGATCCTTATGTAATACTAATACCTATTGATCGGGGTGGGGGGGATGAATGAATAGATCATCCCCCCCCCCCCCCTGAACAATGGGCATCAATTACAGTTCGACGCCCATGCATGTAACATGCACATATTCATATTTATTAGCTTTCAAGATTTATATATATCTTTGGGTTACATTGAGTTATAAATGAATCTATTATCTGGAGCATGTTTGACTGTGAAATATCATTGTTTTCTCACTCACAGGTCAACAGAGGGCCTTACACCAGTCCATGTGGCAGCGTCGTGGGGAAGATTCCAGGCTCTGGACTTACTCCTTAGGAATGGTGGGGATCCTGTCCTCACGGACGAGGATGGAAATACCCCGAGGGACATGGCCGTAGCAAGTAATCACTGGGACTGCATTCATCTCCTGGACTCGTGGGTGCATGAAGAGGATGAAGAAGTGGATGTCCAGAAAGGACAAGACTGCCTGGGTGGAAAGGTGGAAGAAAGTCCAGAAACGGTGAGCCATCAGCAGAGTGATGTTGCTTGGGATGTCCTCAGTGATGACATATACAGCAGTGAACAGGATCATGGACGTCTGCTGCATCAGAGTGGGTTTGTTCACCCGCCTGTTATCCATTCACCGTATCGCAGCAACTTTATCGCTGACAGGATCGTCAGAAATGCAAGCTGGAGTCCGTGTTCTGCCACATGCTCAACTTCTAGTTCAATGGGAACTGAAAGTCCACATGGGAACAGCCGATATATCGCAGACAGGATTGCCGCGAAAGATGAAAGTTGGAGCCCTTCCTCTGCTGCAAGCTGCTCAACGTTCAGTTCTACCGGCAGTGAAGTCTCACTGGGAAGTCCTGGTCACGTCGTGGCACTCGAGAGCTACCTATATGACGATGATGTCGAAATAACATTCCCAAAGAGACCCTCTGTTCCGTCCTCCCTCTCCTCTACTAGCTTGCATTCTTCATTTGATGAGAATACCATGAACAATGCAATGAGATCACTTGTTCTTGACAGCTTGAGTGTGTCCACTGTCCCTAGCATGTTGTGTAACACGTCAGATAACAGTCCCAGTCAGGCATTGGTGTTTCCTGAGGAGAAGACGGGGATCCAGTTCAATGACAGGAATTGCAGCAACAATAATGGTTCCAGTACTAGTAGTGACGTTGAACAAAATGACTGTTCCTGCTCTCAATCGGACATTGAATTAGACAATCACTCAGATCATCAGGAGTCATTAGAGGAGCCAACATGCAGTTCTCATTTTGATCCAAACACAAGTGACAGTTCTTCCCTAGATCAAGTCACACATGGTAATATGGGTTTAGATGTGACTTCACCAGATCACGCTGTACTCTTCTCAAAAGGAAAGCTCAAAGACAGGAGGCAGACTATGGCATGCCATCTTCTTTATTCGTCCTCCAGTGACTTCCATGAGTATTCTAGTGATGATGATGTTGCAAGAGCAGAGGATGGATCAAGTTACAATGTTCCTTGTGGTGAAGCCCCTTGCCATGTTTCTGACCGCAACTCAGAAGATGGATGTGCTGAATTCTCTTGCCAAAGTCCCCCTACACATGCAGAAGGAAATTTAGACCATCGAGAAGACAGAGGGAGGAGGATAGCATTAACAACTGAAGAACATCCCGAAGCAAGAGAAATTGTAGATAGTGGATTGACAGAGAACACATGTGAAGAATCTTCTGAGTTGTCCAGTTATCACACAGCAATGAGCGCAGGATCTTTGATGGAACCATGCACTCAGAGGAGGTCAATCTATCGCAGCAGGAAGTCCTGCATGGAACTTGTTGAAGACCACCACCCATCTGCTTCATCAGGAAGCGAACCTTCTCTCCTTGACTTCAGCGTAATCAGTGCAGATGACACAATGATGTATGATTGGACGTCTTTCCGGTCAGATGAAGAGGAGGTCCACCAGACACCACCCGTACCTCCTGAACTGGCAAGACTTTCCAATGAGGATATCATGTCCAGGCTGAAAGACCTTGGAGAAGGGGCTGGACCAGTGACATCAAGCACTCGGTCTGTTTACCTGAACCTGCTGGTGAGGCTGCTGCAGGACAGCAGCAGTTCAACTAAGAGAGCAAAGAACAAGGATGACTCATCCAACATAAGTAAGTTTTTAGTTTAGTTTTTCTTTCTTTATACAACATTATACAAAAATAACAAGATGGGACACTAAAAGGGCTTTTCTGGAAGATTACACTTCCAAATCCAAAATTGCATATTTCATTTTCTTAATTTAAGTCGAATAGCATATTATTCAAATTGTTCAGATTTTTTTGGTGACACCTTCCATTAATATCATGATATACTTTTTAATTTGTCCATTATTTGCAAGTACATGTATGTAACATGGTAATTTAAATAAATAAAGTGTTAATTATCATTTACAGTAAGAAGTAGGCAAAGTGGTTACAAATTGTAAGATAAATGAAACCTTTTATTTATTGTTTGTAGATTCCCAGTTTTAATAACTGAAGTATTTAATGGGATTTTCATAAAAAATTATTAAAATGATTATCTGACTGATGCTTATCATTTACTAATAACAGAATTCCAGTATGAGTTAGCCGAAGTATTGAATGGGACCAAGGCCGACCCTGCTACACATGTATGATCTTGAAAAAATTTGAAGATTACGTATTGTTACATTTATTCATTTAACAATTCTACAGATTTCCAGTACGAGTTAGCCGAGGTGTTGAATGGAGCCAAGGCCCTCCCCGCCGTACATGACCTTGAGAGTGAGATGGTGGCGCTGTTCCAACAGCCCGACCCCAAGAGGAAGTGGCGAGAGGGAATCCTCAAGTCATCCTTCAACTACCTGCTGCTCGATCCACGCGTCACCAGGGATCTCCCCAGCAGGTAATAATGATTAGGATAATAATAATAATGATAATAATAATAGTAATAGTAATAATAATAATATACTCGGATTTATATAGCGCCTAATATGATTGATAATCATCTCTAAGCGCTTTACAAAGATATTATTACCCCAGTCATAAGATACAATACAAACTAGCACACATTGTGTGCACCATCTCCACTCCCTGGGGAGTATTCCTTCCAAGCGGCTTATGGGCATTGAGAAGATTGTTCACATAAAGGCTTTCACCTCCTACCGGAACCGGATCCCCATTCACATTCATACACCTGGGTAGAGAGCAGCAATGTGGATTTAATTGTCTTGCTAAAGGTCAAACCCGATGGGCATACTCCGGGTTCGAACTCAGGATCTCTGCTAAGCAAGCAATATACCAATCTTGCCACACCACATCCACATAATAATAATAATAATGATATTAATAATAATAATACAATTAATAATTGAATTGAATTGAATTGAATTTTATTAACCACTTTCATAAAAACATGCAAATACAATATAAACACAAGTACAATTTACATCTAAATCATTACAATAATAAGTACAAAGTAAGTTTGATAACAAACAAACAATGGAAGAAAAAAAAAACAAGAAGAAGAGAAGAGAGAGGAAAGAAAAGAATTATGAAGTGGAAGGATCATCAGGAAAGTTGCAGAGAACTTATGAAATAATGATAATAATTACTGATGCATTCAATTATGATTCTGTGGCAGAGAGCATGATCTTGACCCAGGACCAGCTCTAGTTCCACTGATCTCTAAATGTGCTTGTGTTAGCCTTTATGGTTGTATGAATAAGGGGAGGTAAGTTTGCTCAGATACATTCTTCTGAGTTTTATGTTATTCCAGCATATTGACATCGATGAGTTAGAACCATTCATGCTAATTACCTTGGTAAATGTCGCTGGTCTATAATCAGGCCCCTAAGCCCTGGAACCTCAGTTAATCATCACCATCCAAATACAGTTCAGAATCAACAGTTTGTTTTTATATCCCCTCTTCAAATGCAGGTATCCCAAGCTCACCCAACTTGAAACCTTCCGGACATTTGTTTCTGCCATTTTCTACGTTGGCAAGGGCAAGAGATCAAGGCCTTATGCCCACTTCGAGGAGGCTGTGAAGAATGTGAAGAAAGAAAAGAAGGTATGGTATAACATTGGGGAATATAATTTTGATTTAAAGTGGTCCATTAGCTTCCTTTTCAGTCATACTTGTATACCATACCACTCTATCATTGTAAGATATTGTGTGAAAGTTACTTTAAAAAACGAATACTACATGTATTTACTTAGTGAAAAAAGTGAAAATTTATGTAAAATTTGATTGCTGAATTTATGTCAGAAATCAGATACTCTTGACTACAACCGAAAAGCCCTCCAGAACGCTTTTCAGTTCAATCTTAAAGGGACTTAGTAACATTGTCCAAATCCTCAAAATAAAAATTTAATTCTAGCGGTTCCCTTATACCTTGTTGTATTCGTATTAACAATAAAATCATGGGACAGGTTTCAGTTTTTCAAATTTCCCTTTCGTTACAAAGATATGTATGATTGAAGTATTCAGATAAGAAAAACTCTGGGCGAGTTTTTCTTCCGTGTACAAAGTGAGTGCAGTGAGTTACTGAATATCACTTTGCATTTTCGCTCATTACTTGGCCATACAATGTCCATTTGACTTGAAATTTTCACACAATACCCTGTGGACATATGAGATAACAACAATATACATTGCATCAACCATTCATCACTTTTTGCACATGTCAACAAAGTTACTAGATCCCTTTAAATATCTAATCAGGGAGATATTCATTCTTCAGTTACTATAAGCTGAACAATAAGGTACAAGAGAAGTGTGAAAGCCCTAAGTAATTTTATTTGAATTTTACTGGCTTTAACCCTAATCAGGCCTGGTTATTTTGGCTATTTTGTCTATAGGAATTGTGTGGTTTGTTTTTATGCACCCCCCCCCCCTCTCCATTCTAAAATGCTTAACTTCACCTAAATTATATTTCTATTTCTGTTCTCCAGCTGGGCTCCAAGGTGCTTCACATCCTGGACATCTGGTCTGGAGGGATGGGCGTGGTGTCACTCCATTGCTTCCAGAATGTCATCCCAGTGGAAGCATACACCAGGGAAGCAGCAATGATGGAAGCTATAGGTGAGCACCTTTCCAATCATTGGGCCGTATGCATAAAAACAAGCAATTGCTTATAAGCAAATGCTTTAAGCACAAGCAAGAGCTTGTCAAGCAAAAGATCAAGTTCAAGCAATTGCTTAAATTCGTATGCACAAGCCTTTGCTTGTGCAGAAACCTTTTGCTTGCACTGCCTAAGCAATTGCTTACGTGTTGGACAAAGGATCGTTACGGTTGTGCGAACATCGCACTGCAGGGCAACAACGCTTCGTGCCCGACCTGGCAGCAGTATTTTTTATTACGCAAATAGGGGGGAAATAGCGCGGAGCAGGGGGGGTTCTGTGCAGATCGATGGAAAAAAAATTGCCGTAAAAAGTCTAAAATAACAGGAATTTGATCACAACATAACCTCTGGAATATGGAGCTTGAAATCATCCTGAAACGGTACGAAAATTTGATCCTTAAACGCGAATGCCCTGAGTAAGCAAGAGCTCAAGCTGGTCTGGATGTGCTTGGAAAAACGCAAGCAATTGCTTATCAAGACAAGTAAAAGGTTCGTTTTATGCATACGGTTTTAAGCAATTGCTTGTTTGGTAAGCAATTGCTTACGAGCAGTAAGCAATTGCTTGTGCTTGTAAGCAAATGCTTTTGCTTGCAAGCAATTGCTTGTTTTTATGCATACCGATTCAAGCAAAAGGCTAGCACAAGCAATTGCTTGTTTTTATGCATACGGCCCATTGTCCTTGTTAACCCATGATTTATTTCAATACAATGTGCATTCTCCATGAAAGACTCAACCAGTGGATGAACACTAGGGGCCCATTTCATAAAACTTTTGCAATTGTTGTAAGTGTCCAATTGTTGTAACTACAATGTACCATGGCAACAGCTCCAATGCTCAAGGCTGATTGGCTGTTGACCTACTAGTTACAATAATTGGACACTTACAACAATTGCAAAACTTTTATGAAACCGGGCCCAGGGAAGCAGCAATGATTGATACTATAGGTAAGCAAATTCCAATAATTGTTTACTTATTGAAGACAATGTCATTTTGACATAATGTGCATTCTCCATGATAGACTCATCCAGTGGAAGCAGCTGCAATGGCCGATGCTGTTGGTAAGCATCCTCCAATCATTGTCTTTTTAAAAAATCCATTGGAGATGATTTATTTCTGTATAATGTGCACTCTCCATGATGGACTCATCCCGTGGAAGCGTACACCAGGGAAGCAGCAATGATCAAGTCTTTCTTTTAGTTTAGAATGATAAAAAATGGTGTCTTTAAAGGGATAGTCGAGTATTGGTCAAACTTAATTTTAGTAACCAAAACCGGCACCATTATGGTACAAAGTAATAGTTATAACTTCACCATGCTCGAAAAGTATACACAATTACAAACGACTAAGTAAAACCCCTGTTATCATTCAAAAAGAGCTGTTACAATTCAAGAGGGCGCTATGTAAAAAATCATTGGTTTTAGCCTTTGTTCATACAAAATTGTGCATTTAATGTTTGTTAAAATAATGATTCAATAGAGATATCATCAACGACTGTTCTGATTTTTTTTCAAAGTAGTCTTCGAGCATTTTAAAATTTTTTTCTAAAAAGTCTAAATATCGCCCAGTGATTGCTGGTGAAGAACATTTTGAATAAAAATATATTAATGGATATTTCAGCCGTTTCTGAACCGATTTTGATCAAATAAAGTTTATTCTGTCATTAAAATTGTATGTTCTTTAGAATTTGACAGTCAGTTTTTCATTATCTCACCAAAAAATATCGGGGGGCACTTCGGGAAATACCAATACTCAACACTACCTTTAATTTGTGTTCATCTACAGGTATGTCCCGTCTTACCAACGCAAAACGCGGTGATTACTACGGGGTAGCGCACAGCTGGTCTGGAGCCAAGAAGAGGCTGGTCGGGGTGCACCTCCTCAACAAAGCATGCCAGATCTTCCTCATGGAGGGTGAGAGACAGATCAGAAGTGCTGATATCGCTTCTGGTCAGTAATGTAAACATTGTTTCTTAGCGGTAATGTGAACAGGAAAAGCCAGGCATCAGAAGTGCTGACATCGTTTCTGGTCAGTAACATTAACAATCTCACCATCGTACTCAACTTTACATGCCAGATATTTCTCATGGAAGGTGGGAGACAGATCAGAAGTGCTGATATCGTTTCTGGTCAGTAATGTCAACACCTTTTCTAAGCTGTAGTGTGAACAAGAAAAGCCAGATGTCAGAAGAGCTGACTTTGTTTCTGGTCAGTAACATTAACAATCTCACCATCGTACTCAACTTTACATGCTAGATATTTCTCATGGAGGGTGAGAAACAGATCAGAAGTGCTGATATCGTATCTGGTCAGTAATGTAAACACCGTTTGATAGTGTGAATAGTGTGAACAAGAAATGCCAGATGGCAGAAGTACTGATTTCTTGTCATTATTATCAGTCTTCAGGATGAATTCTATTTAAAGTATTTGTAAGAACTTGGTTATTCCTCTTTTTGCCAGTGTTCAAAGCTTTTGATTAAACATTGAATTTACTAGACTTTTTAACGCTTCAAAATGTTTAAAAGGAAAAAGAAAACGAAGCAAATTCTTTCTAGACAGCCCTGGATTGCATTGTTTTATAAATTGCATTCTTGCACAATCCATATACTTGATAAGAGAAAAGTGTTTTTACAGTTTATTCTTTTTATATTATTGTTCTTCTTGCCTTTATTCTTAACTGTTATGATTCCTGCCACCATGTTTTTATGCCTCCGCCAACAAAGTGGCCGGAGGCATTATGTTTTTGTGTTGTCCGTCCGTCCGTCTGTCCCGTTTTCGTTCTCGCGATATCTCAAGAACCGGTTGATGGACCAATTTCAAAGTTGGTATGAGTGTACATATTTGGGTGACAATGATCTGTTAAGATTTTGGGGGTCATGAGGTCAAAGGTCAAGATCACAGGGTGCAATATATATGCAGAAATAGCTTGTAATGGCAAAATCTCAAGAACCGAATGTCAAATTTCAATCAAAATTGGTATGTGAATGTATCTTAGAGAGCCAATGAAGCTGTACAATTTTGGGGTAATGACGTCAAAGGTCAAGGTCACAGGACTAAAAAAATACCATCAAAATTGAGTTTACAGTATTAATTCAGTGCATGTTAATTTTGGCTTGATATCAAAATTTGGTGATAGCGGAGGCATAATTTTCGACTGCGCGCAGTTGAAGATCCATCTGGTTTATATTTTTTTTGCAAGGATGCAAGGATGTTGTTGTTATACTAATGTGTACATTTCCGTTTTTATTATTGTCATGAACAATTACTTAACAATACATTTATGTACACAAAGGATGTTATACTTTTTTTTATTTTAGAAAATCATGAATCATGTTTTCATCAAAATTATGAAAGTCTGTGCAGCTGATTTTGTTTTTCATTTTTTTCACCCAACATGTAAAATGAAACTGGTGCATAATTTACTTATCCAAATAAAGTATTTGTTTACAAGTGACAACAGAGTTAACAAGTACCGTATTTGCCAGTGTATAAACCGCACCTGTGTATTAACCGCACCCCCGAATTAGGGTTGTCATTGAAGAGGAAAAAACAATTTCTAGATAATAAAACTGTGCTGGGAATCATTGCACCATAATCAAATTCCATGATTTTTCCCTAACTTGTGTAACCTTTAAGTACACCTTTTTTTGTGAGATAATGAAAAACTGACTGTCACATTTGAAAGAACATACAATTTTAATGACAGAATAAACTTTATTTGATCAAAATCGGTTCAGAAACGGCTGAAATATCCATAAGTATATTTTTATTCAAAAGATTCTTCACCGGTAATCACCAAGGGATATTTAGACTTTTTAGAAA
Source organism: Echinarachnius parma (assembly GCA_037951105.1). Classification (NCBI taxonomy): domain Eukaryota; kingdom Metazoa; phylum Echinodermata; class Echinoidea; order Clypeasteroida; family Echinarachniidae; genus Echinarachnius; species Echinarachnius parma. The sequence goes on from JBAMJV010004227.1 coordinate 55,482, forward strand.
TTTTTTTTAAAATGCTTAAAGACTACTTGGAAAAAAATCTGAATAGGTTTTTAAAAAGTAGTTGATGATATCTCTATTGAATCATTATTTTAACAACACATTAAATGCACAATTTTGTATGAAAAATGGCTAAAACCAGTGATTTTTTTAAATAGCGCCCTCTTGAGTTGTAATGGCTCTTTTTGAATGATAACAGGGGTTTTACTTAGTCGTTTGTAATTGTATACATACTTTATAACTATTACTTTGTACCGTAATGGTGCAGGTTTTGGTTACTAAAGTTCAGTTTGACTAATACTAACTATCCCTTTAAGATGATGCTGCAATGCATTACCACTTACCAGTACTTTCATGTATTACTGTTCTGTGTAAAAGGTGATGTATGTTTTCTTTATTTTCCCAGTGGAAAAAGATAGTCATGTGTCTGTGACACAATTTCTATCTATATTAGATATAAAATAGGTGTCCAGTATGTGTATGTTTTCATTCTTAAGGTTTGTGAAGTCATAATCAATCTCTTGATAATTTGTAATCATTATTAATCTTGCTTTTTGTTGTCATCTATACCAATTATGTGCACCAATTATGTCTTGTAGATCATATCTTGATGTGGTTACTTGTTAGTGCTTTGTACTGCATCATAAAGGATCCTGAATAGCAATGTGTCGCAATGTCTGTGCTTAGTTCATATAATACTAATAATTATATTACAATGATAATAGTCATAATAATAATACTAATGATAAAGATAATAATGATAATAATAATGATAATGTTAATGATAATAATGTTAGTGATTGTGATTGTAAGCGTAATTGTAATCATAATCAAAATCAAAATCATAAAAATCATAATAATAATAAATATTTACAGAGCACAAATTGCAATGAGCCTCTAAGCGTTTTTTTTTTTATTATACCCTGCAGTCAGCGGATACACACTTCAATCATACCTGCACTCAAAGTGCACATTTTCATTCCCTAGGGAGTATTCCAGCCAGTCAATTTACACTTTCCTTCTGTTCTATCACTATGTATCTAGTAGATTAAAGTAATTTTAACCATGTGACATATTAGACTAGACATAATCACTAGTTGAAGTTGTAATTGTTTTTAATGGAGAAGAGAGAATGTGAACATACATGTATATTACTATGTATAAATGATCTTATGCAGCTTTTTATTTTTTAAACTTCTGTCATTAAATTTATTCTTAAATGTGCAATTAAATACTTAATGAAGTCTATAAGTAAATCATTAAACCCATTTCCAGTATTTTTGGCAATATGAACTTTTTGTTTATTGAACTGCTTATTTTATTTTGTTATGATGAACTACAGATTTTATCAGCATGTATTTTAAAGGAATTTTGGAAGTAAAGTTTAGTTAGATTTAGTTCATTGAAATACATGCTTATCTCCAATCTTCATATATGTTTTTATAAGAGGAGCATCGGGCAGAAATATGTGTACTGTTTTTGTTTTATTATTATGTACCTTATGTAAAGTAAACATACCTGATTTAAACAATCAGATTATGTAACTGTAATATGTACATGTATACCATTTATGCAAAGTTTAATACATTAGGGACCCAGTCATGTTGATGTTATGTGACATTTTTATATGTTCAGTGCTATTCTGTAGTAATTGTACAACCATGCCTCTTCCTGTATAAAAATGTCATTCATTTTTACGAGTCCATTAATATGGATTAATTAAAGGATTGTCCAAATCCACAAGACGTACTTAGAACTCGATTGGTTCTCTCATACCTAGTTGTAAATTACCAATAGAAGCATTTAGCAGGTTTTGTGTTTTAGAATTTCCCTTTTGTTAAAAAGATATTTACAATTTAAGTGTTCTGAATTTTAATTATCCACTGGAAAGTTATAACTGTACAAAGTCAGTGCAATGAGTTAGCAAATATCACTTTTCATTTTTGCTCATTACTCAACCATATAACATCCATTTACCATGCAATTTTCACACATTACTTATAGTGTACATACAGTATATGTATCAGATTACAAAAATACACATTTTATCAACCATTCATCACTTTTTGCACATATCAACAAAGTTACTAGATCCCTTTAAGGATGTTCTGTTATGCAGACATTGCACCGTTGGATTTTCATGTACGCAACATACTTCCCTCTTGCAGTAATAATGATTTATTCATTATTCCTTCAGTAGACTTTTTGTAGATATTATTACATTTTTAGTAAATATTTAAAGTTCATCACTTCATCATGATTGTACATTCCTAAGTTGGTAAGCATTTCATTTTTATGATCATTCCATGTCTTGTAGATATCATTTTTTACACTCTTGCAGTAATAATGATTTATTCATTATTCCTTCAGTAGACTTTTTGTAGATATTATTACATTTTTAGTAAATATTTTAAGTTCATCACTTCATCATGATTGTACATTCCTAAGTTGGTAAGCATTTCATTTTTATGATCATTCCATGTCTTGTAGATATCATTTTTTACACTGAGCAGTACTTGAATAATGCATTTGTCAGTAGGTTTTATTGCATATTATAATTGCTACGAACTCATGTATATAGCTTAAAACTAAATTACTCTTGAGAAAGCCAGGGAAATTATATATAAAATGTAAATAGATTTATTAAGCTTAGTAGTACACACTGGGTTTTCACATTTGCCATGTTAACCATAACATTTGAGTGCCAAATTATTGAAATAAAACTTTTCACCATTTTCACTGATTTACCTGTTTGATTTTTTCTCTTTTCTTTCCTTTTTTAAAAAACAAAATAATATGTACTCTTGTGTAACAGCCTAACGGGAAAGTTAGTTGTAGAGATGTTTTTTAAAATTATTTATTAATAACTCTTAGCCATTTGTTCTCATTCTTCTTTTTCTCTTTTCAGATTCAGTTTATTTATTGTTCAATATCCAAAATACAAAATCTCATATATATTATTTTATGTTTTGATATCAATGAAGAAATGATACAATGAATATAACAATACAAAGTTTAACATGACATATTGAAATTCAATGTAAAATCGAAGAGTAAAAATGTAACCAGCCACATCAATTATTTTACAGAAGAGGATATGGGGGGAATTTGCAAGGAAACTTGGCTTGTATAGCTAGCAAATTATTGGGGGTGTTTCACACAGATTCAAATTTGAACTTAACTTTAAGTTGGACCTAACTATTATGGAAATCCATTAGTTCTTTGTCAAATTGTTGAAACTTTTCTTTGTGAAAGGCATGCATTTTGATTTAAAAAAACAGTAATATTTGTTATTAAAGAGCTCTTGAGTAATTGATAAACATTTTTGTTAGAAGTCTATTAAAAATAATTGATTTGTTACACTTTTGAATATACATTTTATTCCAAGCCTACAAATAACCTGCCATAATTTAAGTCCAACTTAGAATTTAAGCTCAAGTTATGATCTTTGTGAAACACCCCCTGAAATATGTGTATGTAAAATTAAAGACACTCATTCACCAAACATACACTCAGTATAAACTGTACATGGAAAGAACATATTGAAGAGCTAGGAGTCACTTACAATACTAGTTGCATCTTTTATTACTATACTATAATAAGGAACAAAGGGAGAAGCTTTGAAACACAAAGGGAGAAGGCAATAAAAAGATAGACATTGGGTAGAATGAGATTCAATTATGGGAAAAAGTGGGGGGGGGGGGGGGGGGGCAGGGACACTGAACAAATATAAAATAAGAAACCCAAGTCGAAATTCCCATAGAAACCATGGGACAATCCTATGGGTCCCCTATGGGTTTTCTATGATGTTCTATGGGTTTACCAGGTCGAAAGTCCCCAAAAATCAAAACCCATAGAAAGACCCATAGGAATCCCTAAGACCCATAGAAACCCATGTTCCACTTTCCCTATTGAAACCCATAGGATCCCATAGAAACCATTAGGCCTATGGGTGTCTATGGGATTCCTATGGGTCTTGGTTCTATGGGAATTTCAACCTGGGAAGTAGACACAGACCAAGTACATACTAAAAGTATGCAACACTAGAATGATAATGAATATTCAAGCTTCCAAGTAGGTGTAGAGGAAGCAAGAGAATGGTTATATATTTACCAAGTATAGATAACTGTTTTTAATAGTTCACAGTTCACACTTTACAAGATAATCTTGTATAACATAATTTAGGCCCAGCTTAGATTTAAAAAATTTAAAAATTGTGTGTGTGTGTGTGTGTGTGTGCAAAAAGTGATATGGGCTTATGAATACATTTATTTTACTTGAAACATTCTATTGCAAATCTCTGATTATGTTCCCATAGAATATATATCACAAATCGTAAGAATGTTATTTACAAGAAATAATGTATTAGTGCGAGTAAGTAGATTACTGAATATTAAAAATGTGCACATATATATACATATACACGGTATCAGAAAAGGGGTGCAAAAAGGGGACTCCCCCGTCCGCCCCCAGATCCGGACATGACAGGTGCGAGCCTTCAAGCCCCCAATCAGTGCAACATACGTGGTCCTAAGTATGAAAAGCGCTTTATATCAATTTTCTATTAGACTTGACACTCGGTGATATACAAGTTACCACGTATAAATGGATACGAGCTTCAATAGCGTCATTTGCACACCGATTTCGATCTTCCACAGCACACTGCTTTCCATAGTGTCTTGTGTTGTCTTGTCGATCACCAGTGCTGTCGTGAATTCGTCGCTATGGATTGCCGCTGTTTGATTGCTTTATTTTGTTTCATATTTGCTGCTTTTCATGGAACTGCCAGTGAAGGATATAAGCTTGTTGCGAACTTCGATGTGAAACCAGGAGGTGTCGTACCACATAGCTACAAAAATCGACATGTAAGTCACACATAGGTTCATTACAATAGTGTTGTGCGGAGATCATCCTCTTCCGCCCGCTGCAAACGGTAGTTTGACATCGGGCCGAGATACACATTGCTATACTATCAGTAAAACAAAAACAAAAACATAACCTAACCCTAACCCTAAACCCTAACCCTAACCCTATACCCTGACCCTAGGATGGTGGCTATAGGTCAGATTAGTGGCTATGGGAATTTCAACCTGTCAGCTCAGTGAAGATTTATAAATTACATGAGGAATTTGTTTTTGTATACGTACATTAACGAATGAATGTGCCTGATAACATGAAATGCAACCTAACACTTAGATTACCAATTTTATTATAATGAATAAGTGATACAGAGTAACAATGAATGTGTGAGTCTTACATAATCGTATTTAGAAAAGGTGTTCATTTGATATTTATCTTGGTAAGAATGATTGAATATTGATTATGAAATTGATTAATGATTATTGATTATTTTTTATATTTTCATTTGATTTCATAGTCTTGCATGCATTATCTATAAACTTACATGAACAAAAAACCACAATAAACCGTTTAGAGAACAGATTACATAGAAATATAAATTATAAAAGAATGATGTTTACATGATTGGTTTTGAACAAACCCTACCAGGATCATTTACAATAATTTGTAGATGTGCTTGCACCCATTTATGTTTCTTGGAATAAGTTTTGTGTAGAATTATGTTCTACTAGCTCTTGATAATTCATACTTAGGAGAGTACATTTTTATTAAACAAAGTGTACGTGGTAACAGAAATGTTATAATTTAGATTTTGGTTTTATTTCTATTTTCCTAGGGGACGTTCAAGTCAGGGGCGTCGATCCGTTTTTGATATTGGGGGGGCGAAATTTGAAAAATTTTCCAGAGTGGCCACTGAGAGAGCTAAAAGCCCCACATTGGCATGCCCGGAAGTTTTATTATGCGCTCATTGAAAGTGTCTTGATGGCTCGAAGACCTGATTTTGGGGGGCACCCACATTATTTTGGGGACAGTAATGGGGGTCCAGGGGGCGGAGCCCCCGGAAGCTTTTAGATTTCAGACATTTGCAACTCCTATCATGGGTGTTAAAATTGTATAAAATAGTAAACCTATACTCGTAACGTATTTTTAAAGGGCATCGCGAGGGAAAGATTAAGCCTTGCATGAGATGGATTCACGTGATCCTGTATACTATAGAGCCATCGATATAGTCTAGGACATTGGGCTCCCATGAAACTAAGCAAGGGCGTCAACAACTTCTCAAAACTGGAGGGGAGACATTGCAAGGAAGCGAAGCGACCGAGCGGGGAGGGTGTGGGAGGGGGTGTCCCCCTCCCACAGTAGGGAGCTTTTGTATTTTTGGGCGTGAAATTGTTCGATTTGGTGCACACCTGAGACAGAAATTGTACGTATTATGAAGTACATAAGTATGGAACCAAACATACATAATGACAAAGGGAGGGGGACAATCTTCACCACTTTAAAATGTGGGGGCGCATATGGACCGAATTGATTGAAAAATATATTTCAGATTATTTTATTATGATTTTTTATATATAGATGAGGGTTTAATTAACTTCGTTTGAGGTGTGCGTTTGAGAAATTACACTGCCCAACACATTTCGAAATGTGAGTTCCCGCAACAAAAATGAAACTTGCAATATGAGAAACTGTATGCGCGCGAAGCGCGCGGCGAAAAAGAGATTTACAGTCCTTTTCAAACTAGAAAACGGCTATTTTGAAGATTAATTATTGATAAATGTGTCTTTCCCCTCTTTGGCATTATATCACTTGATTTTTTTCTTCCTCATTTTCGGAATTATTGGCCCCCCCCAGGATCGACGCCCCTGGTTCGAGTGTGAATTTGTGTATGCAGCGCAAGGAGGAACTAATGAGGTATGTACATGTACGTAATCTGTACGATAACAATGATGTGTAATAACGTCTACCGTCAAAATATTAGAACTGAGACTTGAGATTCAATGATAGCTTACATACATGTGATAAATGAACTCCCCTGAACTACCTACATGTACCTGAGCCTTTATATGACACATCTTTCCGTAATTTCCCACCAAAAGTTTTCATATATAATAGTGTAAAGCGCTGAGAGATGACTATATTAGGTGCTTTATAGCTCAACCTAATTTTATTATTATTATTATTTGCATTTTCATGTTTTATATTTTATTGATGACCCATTGTAATCAATAATCACATATCTTTCTTTTTATCTCGTGCTACAGAATTGGGAGATGACGATAGAATCCGACGATCAGATGTACTCGTGTACCGTGGCCAGACCCCAGGGGACCTCATACCTGTTCTTTCAACACTTCAAGATGTCGTTGACCGGTGCAGCTCTAGAATACGCGGAAGCTGCTGTAAGATCAATCCTCTAAATTTCCACATAAAGGCACAAAAAAAGGGGGTTTATATATACAAAAACTATGTTTAGACTTCAAATACTGTACATTAGATGTTGTAATTAGATTTGTATTAAGAAACTCCCTTTTCAGATTCTCCTTTTCACATTTTGCAGTGGTACAAGTATGTTTTTGTTTTTTTGCAAGCTTTGAAAGCAACCATTAACATTTTTCTGTGTGAAGACAGTGAGAAAAATTAACCTAGGCTCGCTCTACCCATTAATACAGCTTTAATATCTGGAATGATTTGTATGCTTCTTATGTTCACTTGAAATTATGATATGCAGGAAAGTAAACATTTGAATGATGCTCTCTTCTTTGATGTCTTAGTTTACATTTCAAACATTTACCAATTAACTTTTACAAATGTTATTTTCACACAATCAACTTACTTGTTTTAGCTTGACGTTTCGAACATCTTCGTTGTTCTTCATCAGAAAAGAAGTTACTCTGTGTCTGACTGCTAGATGGCGCAGTCAGACACTGGTCCCACACGTGACTCAGCATGTAGCCCCCCTCGTCTCTGTTCATGTTCTTAGTCTTTCATATCCATACCGCTTCCTTCACCCATCTGGTAAAGCGGACCCTAGATTCTCTGTCCAAGACTTTGCTATTGTCCCAATCAATGTTATGGTTATATTGCGCGACATGATCTGTGATTGCTGATTTGTTTGTTTCAGTCAAAGATGCTTTCCTTTGTGAACTTGTGAATCTTTTCTCTTTCACTGTTGTTACATCTTTTTTTGTGTTCTTTGAGTCTTACACCAAATGTCGCATCTAGCGGTCAGACTCAGAGTAACTTCTGATGAAGAACAACGAAGATGTTCGAAATGTCAAGCTAAAACAAGTAAGTTGATTGTGTAAAAATAACATTTTTTGAAGTAACAATTTCACAATCAGACGAATCTTATCAAGGATTTACCAATTTGTTTGTTCTCTTATTTTTGTCAACAGAGCAACAATGATCGTGCACTAAATAAAGAAGAATTCATCATAGACAAAGCTCAAAATGAAGGTTAGTACTTGTGATTTTAATTCGGTCATTTGTAACTTAGGATACAAAGATATCTTCCCTAAGTGTCATTCTATTTAAAGGGTACCACCACCCAAAAACAATATTCTTATAAACAAAAGGTAACATTTTTAGTAGGCCATTCCACCAAAAAGTTCAGAAAAATGTTTCCAGAAAAATTACATCATTGGAAAAAGGCATCACCATACCACAGCATGTGTTCACTGGTCTGCATACAAAAACTACCTTTTGTCTAGGATGAACGCAGCATCCGTGATTCTATTGTCTCCAAACGTACGTGTGAATAGAATTGGCGCACTCGCAAAGTTTGGCGTATATGGAACCATTAGGCAATAATGGTTCCGTAAGTCGTGGTAATTAATTGCATTGCTTATGAATTACACAACCCTTTGCAAATTGTTTGGAATCTATATTATTTGATATCACACAACAGTACCAAAACATATAATTATGTGTTCTTTGCCTGGTCCCCTTTAAGTGGGCGATTTTGTGGTGATTTATAGGTTGGTGTTATAAGTTTATTATTTTTTCTATCCTATTTGCAGTATAAATGGATACTTATTGTTTTTAATTTGATGAAAATCTAATTTATGGATCATCTTATATTACTCAACTAAACTGTAAATTCACAGATAGAGAAAACTAGCTAGAAATTAAAAATGAGCAAAGAAAATTGGGCTTCGCTGGGAATCGAGCCTGAGACCTGTCACCTCCAGATTGCTAGACTGGTGCTCTAATCATTGAGCCATTTTCCATTTTCCAGCTAAAATGTAATAAACATATATTGTTATTATCACATTCTTTGAAAGTCTGTTTACTATCGATAATTCTGTTCTTTCTTCCTCTCTCACTCTTGTTATGTTCACTTGCAGTTCGCAGTTCTGCAGACCACTTCCAGTCACAAATGGCAAGACTAACAGTGTTTGCAGTAGCAACGCGGGCAGAATTGTAGCAACATTTACATATTTTAGTGTTTTTTCTTTTTTTTTGGTGAAATTTTTATATTTTTGATTAAATTTCGGAAAATACTAGTATTTTAGTAAATGGAAATGGAAAGATGATATAACACAAAACAAATTTGCCACTTCCACGTAATGGCTAGTAACTGGTAGATTAAATACGTACACAGTACTTGTAACACAACTAATATACCAGAATTAGTTTTTATTTTTTAGCATTATGTGACATTTTTTTCAGGCGAATGTGACCAAGGATTTTAACAGTTTTATTACAAACTAAAACTTGTATGGCTTTCAAGTTATGTTTCTGTTGAAATGTTGATTTTGAAAACCTGTTGGGTATTCTAAATGTACGCATGTATTTCTGAAATAAATACAAATTGGCTTTTAATTATTTTGTAAGTTCTTGTATGCATTTTTTTTTCTTTTGATTTTATAAACTATATTTCACCTTATTATAGTGCTTAGAAATCCTAATATTTGAAGTACTGTAACATGACCTGCAGTGACATCATTTGTCAATCACTGGTCAGCTTGTGATTAGGCTAATCACAATAGCATCACATGGTTGAATAGAATACCAACTCACACAACTTCAATTACAATAGCTGTTGCTATGTCAGAAGAAAAGCACTGTCTAAGCTATTGCATGGAGGTATGCAGGGCATGCTTTTGTGTGGATGTTCTTTTTGTACTTTCATCTTTTGTTAATCTCATGGTAGCTGACCAGTGATTGACAAATGATGTCACTGCAGGTCAACAATAGAATTTGCTCTGGACGTTTTTTTAGGAGGTGGGGCTTAGCAACATGAAGACAAATAAATGATAAAATGTTTACAAATATACAAAACATATTTGGGTCAAACCATTTACAAATATTGAATGTGTACACTAATACAGATGAACAGAGGTCAACATGCATTTGGGTTGCAGGGCCCCTTTCAGATGAATCAAATATTTTGAATCGGATACTTGTTTTTTTATATTTTTGTATTAAGGAACTTTCCTGATAGAGAAAACAAGGTTGTTTGGAAAAAGTACCTCTTCATACTTAATTACTAATTGCATAAACTAACCAGTCATGAATACATGTGTGTCTTCCATTTACATAGAATCGTGCAGGGACTTCTTAAAATTATAAAAGAGGATATAATTGTTATGAAATGTCGTTCTAAAAAATGGATGATGTGCCCAGTTAATGATAATGCACATATTTCCAAATTTCCATAATTTAAAATTCAGCTCAAATGTGAATGCCTTATGAGGATGTAAAATACAGTCAGTCACCACCTCAGGGAACAAGAATAAAGTGGCCACTGTAGAAATGTGATCTCAATAGACAGGTTCCAGAAGATTGTTTTTTCCCTGCAGGCGGTCATTTTTAGTGGCCACTATAGACAGGTTGGCTGATATCCAGGTGGCCACTGAGTATTGTGATATGTAGACAATCTTTTTTTGTACCACTCTTTGAAGAAGAAAAGAGGGAACATTTTAACATTTTATTCCGATACCAACACTCAACACTCAATGATGAAATATCTGCTTTAATTTGTTACCTTTTCTGTGCAACATATATAATGTCTATGTTATAATACTTTTGAATTAAGTATGATATGGTATGCATACATAATATATAATTTACTATAAGAATTCTTAATTTAAATTCTTTTATAGATTATTTTCAAATCATCATGATCAAGATTTGTTTTTAGTTTCTTTAGTTTGAATTACCAATCTGTTACTTTACTTGTTAAATTTAATTTTTTAAATGTTATTTTGATTCCATACAATCGATTTGTATGGAATCTAAAATAATGCAATTATACCGAAATATTATTAATTATGAGGATGAATACTGACCCAATTAAAGAGATAGTATAGTGACATAATTTATATAAATTATGTCTTGTCATCAACCAGGGTAGTCAGAAAAATCCACCTCGTTATGGGGGAGGGGGGGTCCTTTAATATTATGACGTCAAACTACAGGGAAACCCCGTTATAACGAGGTAGTCAGGACTATCGATTTTACCTCGTTATAACCGGTATCTCGCTATAACCGAGCTCCTTATAAGCGGAGCATTATGCCATTGGAACAATCGGGACCAAAGGATTTTCCTCGTTATAAACGGTACCTCGTTATAAGCGAGCTCGTTATAACAGGGTTTCCCTGTATCCACCCCATATGGGTGAGAAGTTAAAAATCGTTGGGTTGAAGGGTTGATAATTTGTCAATGTACAAGGGTGTTATATTTGAAGTGCTCCACTGGAAACGATGCTCATGCCTTTGAAAAGATCATCTGCTACGTACATATGAAGGTATATATTTTGAGATATGGTCAATAGTATCAATCATTCTCTTATCATTCTCTTTATATTCGGCAGCTTTAATCAATATCTTACATTGTCAAGAATTTAGGTATTGCTTTGGGAGACAATGCTCTTTAAATGTACATTTTTATTTAACAAAAAAGATCGGTGCCTTGAGTTTATGTTCTATCTAAATGATTTGTATTGGAAATTTAGCCAAGAAATATTTCATTTTTAGATGAGGATATACTGTCTATTTTTGTCTTAATCGTAGAAATTGCACAATAGATGATGAAATAGACATTCCCTTTATTGGAATTGTTAATCTGTATTTTATTTTATATTGTGATATCATCTGTACATTTATTGAATAAATAGGATTAAGAGAAATCGACTCTCGTGTTTATTATTTCGATTTAATGAAATTAGTTCGATATATACTATGATAGTGGTACTAAAGCAATGTACTGTATGAATGGGTACTTAGTCGGTTGTTGAATTAGCCTGTAGCGCTCTACATCATATGGCAGCTTGGACTAGTATGCTCCCCTGGGAGTTGAGATGGTGCACAAGATAATTGTGCGCGTTTGAACAGACTGTACCCGATGACCAAGGGTAATAATGCGCCTCTGAATAGGGCACCTAGATACATGGCCCTCTATAAATGCTATATATTATTATTACAATGTGTATTTTTATTTCCACCTCATCTCTCATCAAGGGTTCTTGGAATTATTTAATCTCCTCTTATCATGCTTATTGTAATAATGATGAATGGGTTCTCATAGAGCGCATTTCTTTCACGATGTGACACTTCAGGTGATATTATTACACATGGGCCATGGTCATCAGGTACAGTTCAAACCCACACAATGATGTTGCATACTTTCTCAACTCCCCGGGGAGCAAACTAGCCATAATAATTTTGATGATGGCATTACAGGGGCATATTATAATCAAGAATACTATGAATTCACAATCATGTACAAGTCAACGGGATAAAGGATATATTATACATACAGTAGAAACTCTTTATAACCGTGATGTCACTGGGACATGATTACATTGTTATACATTATCACGTATCTTGTTAAATCAGGGTTAAACAAAAACAAAAGAATATAAAGGGCTGGGATCAAAACATAATACAAGAGGTGATTTATGTTTTTAAATCGGAGCTCTTTTTAACGAGGTCCCACTTTACTCGCACACCAACACACATACATTTTCAGGATATAAGCTCTCTGTCTCGATTTTAAAAACTAAATGATATACACATACTGTACATGAAGTAGCATAGCGTGGTCGGGCTGTTTTGGGCGCTCAAATGAATGGGGGCACACTATTTCTTATTATATATTTTTATATATTTCTTATTATATATTATTATATATTCTTATTATATCTTAATATATATTTTCAGATTGTTTTTGTTAATTTATTGGAGGAGGGGGCACATGCCCCTGCCCCCCCCCCCCCCCCCCCATAGCTACGCCACAACATTTGTGTACGTGTTCGCACTCTTGTTTGATCTGGTTTAATCTAGTTATCAATTCACATTGATTTGAAATGCTAGATGCAGTAATGCTGTCGTGAATTTAAGTTAGAATTTGCCATATTTACAAGCTTACTCTCCGTGTTGAATTATATTTGTTCTCCCAGTTTTTAATATTTTTTTCATTGAATGATTGTTATAACAAACAAGTTTTTGTAATCATAACTTGAAGTGTGAATGTGTTATTTATTTATTTTATTCGCATTGAATTGTCAACAATAATGTTATTAATAACATTAAACGAACCAAAAAGAAATGCGTTGATTTTTTGTTAAAACAAAACAAATGTTAGTATATAAAACGGACTTCCCTGCGTTCTTCATGTTGTTTTTTTGCGAGTAAAGGTGATAAAACAAACTTTAGCACCTCAAGTAATAATAATAATATTCACCTGGTGCCTTAGATTCCTCATATGAAGCAGCGAATATTGCAATACGTGCATTACTTAGTATGCTAAACCTTTCTTTCTATTTGTGATATGCGCGTTATAAATACATTATTATTATTATTATTACTTCACCCACCATGCAGTCGGACCAAATTTAATGTTGGTGAACAAAAATGTTTGTAAAAAACAAACACAAAATGATTTCCTCGCGTTGTTTGTCTTGAGTAATCACGGAAAGCGAACAAAATCCTAGTAGACTACTGCACCTCGAAAGTCAGAATAATTATATGAGTCTACCCGGTGCCTTAAATTGCTCATTGTGAATGTTATTGTATTAATTACTCTATCCACTTATATTGATGTCAATAAGTCCTTAAAAAGGAAAGACGCAGTTTCCTGACGGTCCGTTATCTGCAATGAGTTTTTTTTTACTACTGTATCCTAATTGCATCAGCGTTCGACATAAAAGGATATCACATACATGTACTTGTCACTGCTTCTCAGAAAATGTACAGAAACAATGTTTCTGTCACGTTTAGAGCATGACATGTAAAGACACATAGTGCGGAGTAAAAAGGTCACATTCAAATCAACTTCAATGCAGACATGATTTATCATTGTTGTTTGTTGGTTAATGATAACGTTTTGCTTTAATTGGAAAAATAAGAAATTACAACATTATTTTACAAATTGCATACATCGGTAAGGCCATGACAAATAAATTGTTGTATTGGCGTAACCCGCCCGACCCTACAAATATTGCCGACCCTAAAGGGTTTTTCCGAAATTTTTTTTAAATTTATTTATTTATTTATTTATTTTTTTTTTTTTTGCGATTGCGATATGTGCGTGTGTGTGTGTTTGTGTGTATTTGTGCGAATCCTGGCAAAAAAACAAAACAAAACCTACCTACCTACCCTTATTTTTGGTTGCCCGTAATACACCAATGCAACAAAAAATATGTTTTGGCCTAATCGGCCCCCAATCAGCAATATAATGAGTCGTTGACTATTCTAATTGCTTTAGCGTTCGACATAAAAAGAAACCATCGAACCAACAAGTAATAATTGGTGCCTTTTCAAAAATTGTATTGGAATGGGTCCGTTGGTGTCATTAAAAAGTGCGTAAGAAAAACACTCCAATAGACTTGACGACAAAATATGCCTCATAAAATTCGTTCGTTTATCGAAAAAGATGTGTTGATTTGGTAAAAAGAAAACGAATTGGTAGGTAAACCAATATCATAAGAAAGTTGTCTAAATACATTTCTAGCATAATGATTTCAATGTATTATACGCATACCATTTACTATCAGTATAAAAATTAAACAAAATAAAATTAGCAAATCTGCTTTAAAATTGTTTACACACCGCGTGCGTTCAGAGCCAAATAAGTCCAATAAACATACATACACGAAAGGACACCAAAAAAAAAAAAAAAAACCAATGACATGTAAAAGGGGACGATGATCTAACGATACGCTCTGATGGTGTGATCAACCAAGCCTCCATTTCCGCCTACCAGTTTTGCTGGGTGATACAAATGAATCACAATGTAAGACAATCTATTTAATCGGATCAAAAACGTCCTGGGAAAGGCAACGTGTAATCATATTACTCTCAGAAGCCTGGAATAATATACGAAAAACAGTTTTTGCAAAGTTTCGTGAGATCGTGCTACTGCTTGTGTGCAATATCTAAAGACGGGTACTTTATTCATACAAGTAGAGTTTGCTAACTGGTTGATGATCCATTAGTGAGAGAAGGATTTTGATAAACTTTAATCAGTTTGACTTGTATTTTCTTTGGAAGGTGATAATTCATTATACAAACTGGCAACGGATTAGCTTCGAGATACATATTCACTCGAAAGGAGCGACAAAAACTTTGCTCCAAGCCATGGAGTGACAGTGATTTGTATTTCAACATTACCATTCGGAGCTAACTTAATCATAACGGATTAAGTCCTATAATCATCATCATGGAACTGTCAACTAGTGAACTGATACTTTTGATAGCAAGTTGCTTGCTGACCTATGTTCAAAGCGACAACCCGTTTCTAGAAGTCGGTCCTCAAAATCAGTCAGTCTTCATCGGAACCGACATCGAGCTCGTCTGTGACATCGTCGACGACGCCAACCTGGACATCATCTGGAGGTTCGTGCCCAACGACGTCTGGTTGACGCGCAACGGACAGGTTTTCCCGAATATCGGCGCCATGTACCAGCGGGTGACCATCGACGTCGAGTTTTCGACGAAGCGGTATGTTCTGGGAGTCTACGACATCCACATCAGCGATAGTGGTGCGTATCAGTGCGGTTACATGTCCGATATAGGCACCTTCATCGAGATCACACAGGTGCATGTCGTGGTCGTCGATCCCGCCAGTACGCCGGACTGTAAGGTCGTCGCGTTGCCCAGCTTAAGTGGCGTTCAGGATGACGAAGTGGATGTGACATGCAGTTGGTCGGTCGACCTGGTCGATGCTCGGGCTGTGATCACTATGAATGGACAAACAGTTGAGCCTGACATTACTCTGCCAGACAGGGTAATCCTCCGAACCGCCATCAGAGAAGGAGATGCTTTCGCATGTAGACTGATTAATCCCATCGAAAGCGATACCAAAGCGTGCTCGTTGGTTCCTCTTTCTAATTCTGGATTAAAGGTCCGGTCTGACCCGCTTGTCGCGACTGTCTTGGTAGGGGAGGACGTCCGGTTTAATTGCACGGCTGAAGCAGATGAGCCCATTGAGAGCTACGTCTGGAGTCTGAAAGCTGATGCTGTCATTCGGTTCCTGAGCCAACGTGGTCGGTTCAGGACGGATGACTTTTCTCGCAGACTGACGCTGTTCGACATGGAGTTGGTCGACGATATGCTCTGGGTGAAGTGTTCGGCAGAGGCCCAGGATGGGACGATGAAAACCACCATTTCGGTCACCCACGTTTTAACAGAGATGCCAACAACAATAAACCCAAGTACTTCCGGCGTGACCAAAAGAAAGCCACAGGAGCTACCGAAGGCTACTACCACGCCCGCTCCATTTGAGACATCGGCGACGACAACACTTGCTACAAACACCTCGTCGGATAGCCAGGCGGGTCCGACTCCTCTGCCGATCACAGTCATCAGCGTCGCCGCGGCAGGAGGAGTCATCGTCGTTCTTATCATTCTTGCAATAGTAGCCGTCCTTGTCCGCACTTTCAGACGAAGTCCAAAGGACGTCGAAGGGGGGACCGTCAACACCAGCTGGGTCATGGACTCGGCCGATCTCGGAGACGACGAATCGAGACAACCAAAGAGATTCGGTCAAAAGAGCCGCTCCAGCTCCAAACGATTCCTGTACAACCGCTGGAGCTCGAAGAGGAGGAATGTCAATCGCTCTATCAACGGCCGTGGTCCCATGCAGAGATCGACATCGATGGGTTTGAGGAAACCCATCCCTCCGCCCGTGATCGTCCCAGACCCGCGAGGCATCTATGAGAACATTCCCAAGAGCGGGTCGACAAGCTCGCTGATGGGCACCCTGGCGAAGATGCAGCAGAGACTTCGCGAAGCCGAGATGTCGATCGAGTCGACGCCGTCCGAAGCATCGCACAACTACGAGACGGTGAAGGCGGAACCTCCCGATCTGATTCGCTACAAGAGGCCGCGGCCGTCTCTCACCCCGACCACGGTGGGGGACGATGTCGGGTACGCGTCCGTGGAGGACCTCGAGGAGGTACCTTGCTTGGTGTACGCCGAGCTGGACCTGCCTAGGATGGCGCTAGGAGGGGACCCGGTCGCGGACGATTTTGACCCGAGCATTCTTTACGCGAAAGTCAAGAAATGACAATTGTTATATTCAAGATTCATTCAAGGAATTATATGACTCATGTGTTATACATTCTCAATTGTTTGCGGATTTGACATAGACATTTATAATGTGAATTAAGTGTACAGTCGAAAGATGATTAATGTGTATATTTTGTATATAGAAGATTTATTTATATGTTTATATGCGTATTTAATAAGCGATATAGTACATGTTAATATTACAGGACAAAGTACTACATTATACCCTTATTATTTTTTCAGAGTTATTTTTTATATCAGTTTCTGACGTCACTCAAAATTTTGTATTTTGTCTCTTTAATAATCAATTGGTAAACAAGACTAGTGCGAGGAAAGGAAAAATTGAACATTTCTATCTAGTGATGTTATTTCTATGAACAGGATCTTATTATTCTTTCATTCTTTGGACCCGTTCCCTACTAGATTTGACGATCTCCATATAACCAGCTTCCTGTATAAGCAATGGGTCATCCACCCCTCAAATTTAAATATACAAATCTCTATTCATACCAAATGGATTTCAGATCGCCTGAATAATAATATAGAAACTGAAATTTATTGCTGCATAAATTTAGTTGATGTTTGAGTCGACATCGAATTATTAAGAACTGTATTCTGAAACTCGTATACTCAAAGTGAGAGAATTGATCATGTGGATAGAATGGTTTCAATCATAATGTTCACGTGGGAACAATATTTGTAATCCTTTATTAAAAAAAAGGAGGGAAAAAAGGATAAGAACAATAATAACTTGCATAAAATGATGATTCAATGCATGGGAATTTAAGCAAAACATCTGTGAAAAACATGTGATAAACCTACGTGGAGGAACAGGCGACATTCGGGTTCGTTTCTGGTTGAAACTTCCTCCAAGACTCCAACAACTTCCGGACGTGATCAGAATCAAAACTAACCAGTCAGGTTGCGATATATCACCATAATGAAGAGCTTACTTCCAAAAGGCGCTAAATCCACTTGTTCAACTTTGGAGTAAAGCAGGTTTCTTTGTCCAACTGGGAAATATGAAAATGGAACGTTCCATATTTTGATTTTGATTGTGTAATTCGTCCTAAAATTAGGATGTCTGGATAGCTACGTAGTTTATTAATGTACTGATGTCGTTAAATTAATCTTTATGGAAAGAGGATTTAGCGCCTTTTGAAGCTAAGCTCTTTATATACGAACCTTCTCATAATTCACTGCCGAATTCGCCATATACATGTAAAGTACAAAGTCAGGTGTTTAAATGCTCTAAATTTAGCACTGTCATCAAATGAACCAATATAGGTAAACTGTTACTAATGGTGGATTGTCCGACTGCTAAAGTTCATGGAAGTTCATGATCATTAACAAATTAACGGATTAGTCATGTAAATTTTAGCAATATCATCACATATAACAAACTGTATAATTGTATACTATACAGTCAAACCTGTGTATAGTGATCATCCGATGGATACAAGAAAAGTGGTTCCTGTAGGTGACCTCTATATACCGGTTCCACAACACTGTTTTCCTTTGCTGGGGAACACTTTTGGTGGCCACTATAGGCAGGTTGGCTGCAATAAACAGGTGGCCGCTAAGACAGGTTTGACTGTATTACTAATGATGGTCATGATCACATTTACCAAAATATAGTATGTACTATATTACTAATGATTGCCTTGAGATTATTAGTATTTTACTTTTACAATAATATACAGTATATTGGTATGTTATATTTCTTTCAACCTTTCACATCCAGATTAAAACTGGATAATTATACTTAAACGAGGAATTCCGTCTTTGAAGTAGTTGTTTTCAGTGTAATAACGAATTGCATGATAGCGTGTATAATTTTGTTATTGACCAAAACATCAAATGTTAGCTTATCTGAGAAGATTAGGGCTGAAACGAGATCACTCTTTGTGAGATTTTAATATACATGTCCAATTTACAATCGGTCTTAGAGAAATGTAAGAAAAATGTTAGAGAAATGTCATAAAATGTCAGAGACGCGTGCATTAGTCAGAAACCGCGTATACTCTTCATTGTATTTTGTGAATATAAAAAAAATCAGTATCAAATTTATTTTGGTTGAGCACGGAATAAATACGATTTATGCTGCAACATGATTGTTCTATTTTAACTTTAAAATGATGATGGCACACACATTCGATTCAGAAATAAAAACATGGAATGAGCCTCTGAGAGTCAGACCACAAACTAAAAGCATCTGTTTTTGTTAATGCAAGCATTGATTGAATGCTGTATCATTGCGAACTTTCACCATGTTCACCGACTGGAGTTACTATGTATTATCCTTGTGGTTCATGAAATGTTTTAATGAGTTTGGTAATATCTGCAAAAGAGATACACATACACCTTTGACGGACTCAAATTCAGCATCGTCACCAAATGAACTATGGTTGCACTGTAATTAAAAGTTCATGACAGTTTCATAATCGTGTTAAAAAGTATAAATAAATACCAACTAAATGCTATGAACTTTACCTTATATTGTGAGTTGTGTTAGGCCCGGCGCAGACAGAGCCGACTCGACCCGATCCGACTGGTTTTCAGCCTGATTAACTCAGTATGCGCTGGCTCAGAACTCCGGTTTTGCCAGTCAAGTGCCAGTCGGAGGTCATTCGAGGCCGATTCAACACGTTGGTTCGGCTCCGACTTAGCGAAACTGACTCTAGCCTGACTGAAAACCAGTCGGATCGGGTCGAGTCGGCTCTGTCTGCGCTAGGCTTATCACCAAGGAGAATACACAGTGGCATATTTATGTAGCGTGGTCGGACTAATAGGGGGGGGGGGGCGCACTCTATGCATGTTCCTTACTTTCAAATGATCCCCTTTTTAAAAAAGATTGGGGGCACGTACCCTCGTGTTCCCACTGATATGACCAGTGGCGTAGCGTGATCGGACTGATTTGGGGGCACGCGAAACTTATTGGAAGGGGAACCTCTATATTTTTCTATTTTTTAAAAGGATTTTCCCCATGTTTTTTTGTCAAATAATTGGGTCAAATTCATTGTGTTTTTTTCATCACTCTGTCTAAAGTCTCAAACGTGCCAGAGCAAACCAGTAAAAGCTAGAACCCGTATTGAGTTTTTCTTTCGTTTTGTTTTACTATCTAAATCATGATTATATGTTATTTTGACATGTTTTTATAGAGATTTATTTATATGATTCTCATGCAGATATATAAGGATAGCTCAATTCTTTAAACAATGAATATCAGTTTCAATAATGTCCAATAACACATTCATGTTGAGGAAATCGTGACGTGTATACTTGTATGAATCTCCTGCATGTTGTCCCTCTTTTATTTCTATGATACTGTATTTTGTTATGTAATAGATCCACAGGGAATGGAGATGGTGCACACAAAGTGTGCGGGCAGGCATTGTATCCTATGAACGGGGTAATGATAGTGTAACGCGCTTATAGAGATGATGTTGTATCATATTAGGCGCTATATAAATCGAACATAATTATTATTATCATCATATTGACGAATTAATGTGATGTCTGATTGTTCATTTATTGTTCCACCTAATTCGATTACATTTTAATTGTTCGTTGTTTGGTAAACCCAATGCAATGTGAATGTAAGTAAGTCTACGTTATAATACCTAGCACTGTTAGTGTTATTGTGTATTAAACTTAATACATACTACTGAATATTGTTGTTTTTGTTCAATGTTATTAAGTTTTTTATCGAGCATCGTCGACGCGGGTCATCAGTTAAGACACAGTTTCCGTTTATACCGGAATAAGTCAATGATTAAACTTTTGGGGTGAGAAAGATAGATTGTCAGATTTACATTTTCGTATGACAAATATATATTATTGACCATCGACAGAATGGCATAAAATAACACAAGAGTAGATATTAGGGACAGTTAAACTAGTTTAAGACAACAAATATTAAACCAATACACTTTGAAATTGTTACCTATCGGATCTTGCTGTTGTAATGATTTTGATATATTGAAATATATACGTTCGATGTTGCTAAATAACATCGGACAAGCGTCGCGACGCGTCGTAGTAGAACCCCGGGGGGGGGGGGGGGGGGGGGGTCACTCCCAACATGACTGGCTACACACCCGCGTCCAAACAAAGCGTTGAAAGGGTATAATTTTCGTCGTCGACGTTTTTCTTTAAAAAGGGATGGTTTTTAGCACTCATCAAAAACCTTCACAAAAGGGTACCCTTTCAAGTGAATTTTGCGCCATTAAAGGAACTAAATAATACAACGTATTTTGGCACTTATTCCATAGGTGATGACTTGTAAACTAGGTCTGCAGAAAAAAAAAACTTCATGAAAATAAACACAGTAGTGATTTCAGGCTAATTTTCTGATGCCAAATCTCACTTAGCAGCCCACATTTAGGGTCCAAAATCAGCAGCGTGATTGACACTTCATCGGCTTTTGTTAGATTACGTCAACTAGAGAATTTAGAGAGGGGTCGTGTACAGAGAATATGGGGCGAAGTTCTTTAGATGACGTCACACCAATAGAGGGCAGCATAATCGATTTTGGCGATTTAAAAGGGGCGTTCCCAGGACAATTAGATATTTATTTATTACCCCAAAATTGATTGATTTCATGGGAAATGACTGCCAAATTCTTTTTCTTGGGAAAAATTACATATAGAGAGCCTTATTGTGAAAATTAGGCCATCTAGACGCTGTATAGTTCCTTTAAGGGTAGGGTTTCAAAACATAACGCCATGTTTAGGGGTGTAAATTTACGAAGGTGCGAAACACCATTTAGGGTCCATTTCAGAGGTTGATGGACACGGGTGGGTAGCACATTTGTATGATAGTGACCCCCCCCCCCCCCCCTCCCCCCGGGCATAGTATGCCAAAATTTCACCAAATGGCATGCATAAAATTGGTTTATATGCAGAACGAAATTGAGGTCCTATATATTGTTCATGTTCATTCTTAATGTATGAATGTCTTTTATTTTGTTGAACGAGTTTTTATGTCAATATTAGAACAGATTTACTTGATATTTTGATGTAAAATCAATGATCTGCTCAATCATGGGCGTCGATACTTACGTAATACCCATTCATCAAGGGGGGATGGATGAATGGATCACCCCCCCCCCCCCCCCCCCTGATCAATGGGTATCAATGACAGATCGACGCCCGTGTGCTCAATACAACGAATGTTTCCTCATTATCTATATGACTTAACTGGTTCACTAGCATACAGTATATTCAAATTTAAACGCGTACATATACCTTTGTTGCCCAACGATAGTATTATTAAATTATTGGAATCAAGCACCGTACATGCATTAGATTTTGCCATGTCAGGCAAACCGCAGGCAATATTTCCCATAATTCAAAGTTCCAAAAATTGGACATTGTTACCTATCTAGCCGGACAAATATATATTTGTTTGTTTGTAACTATTTTATTTATGAGTTTTTCATACTACATCATAATTGTAAATAACATTTTCAAGTATGTACAATAAATAGAATATAAAATATAGTCCAAACACAACGGATTTTCCATTGAAAGTAAATAGAGACTTCACATAAATGCAGGAGACCGCCATCATGAGCTGTACATTTGAGATCGATGGCGGCCCTATCGTGTATATTATGTGTATCAGTCTACAGTATTGTGAATATACCAACTGACCCAGTAAAGGTTTTTTCGGTGGTTGATTGTACTTCTTATAATCAGAGTTTAGACCTTTGTCTTTTGATAAAATAGTTCCTGTCGATAACAATTAACTTATACACCGGTTTCTTGGATTTCCGGCTTTACAAATAAAAATCGGTTTTAGTATTATTTGCTCTGTTGCTTCAACACATGTATTATTTAGAATCGTTGCAAAAAGAGATACAATCGCTGGTAAGCTGAGTTGCAATTAATTGCAACTTTACAATCGATTGCATCTCTTTCTGCAAAGGGGTTGGTATATGTCAGAGAGAAACCGATATTTGTTTATCTAATTCAAATTCAAAATTCACTCCAGAAAAAAAAGAATGCATGGAGCTCCTAGCGGGTAGTGCTAATTAAAATCTCGAGTTTGCAATTTGTAGACAATTATAGTATACATTACGATACATGACATCACATTAACATTGTGATATTACGTACGACAATATTGAAATGATGAAATACATTTTTGGTATTTCATGTCCAGTTGATTGTTTCCTCCCCTTTTCCTGGTTTGCAAAATATTTGCAAGAAGTAATTGTTTAAATGATGCAAGATAATTAAAATAATAGATTAATCTACATTGTATTATATATTCCTGAAACTTAACAATGTTATTTGCTATATGAATATTATTTGTATTAAATTACCCCGCTGGGACGGGCGAATAAACGAACCGATTAAACGTCATTGAGTTGTTGTTGTTACTTTATGTATGCCTTATCTACTAAATTAGCATCGACACAATGAAAACATTTTGTTGTTGAATTTACTAAGCCGTACTTTTGAAATGTTGAAATAGATCAAAGTGTAAGCCAAAACCCATGATTTGATTAATTTCGCAGAAAGTAAAGTATGTAATGTTAACATTTAGTGACTAAGCAGGAACGTGTGATTTAGTGGTTACAAGTTAAATCAAATGATGTTTGTAATACTGTTTTTTTTTTCTGACACATTTCCATTACTTCATTTTCACAATAAGATGCATTACTCACAACAAAATACACACATCGTACCTGACGATGACTATCCCTATCACATTATGGTTCACCCATTACATACGTTTTGTGTATTAAAGCTATGCAAATTACAAGATATAGTAGTCAACATGTTAATAATGATGAAGTTCGATACAGTTATTATGTTTACCCGCCTGTACCTCAGTGGTGTGGCTCAAAGATGGTTGTTTTAAAAGGGACCACCAGGCAAAGAATAACACATTATTATATGTTTTGGTACCGTTTTGTGATATCAAATAGATACCCAACATTTTGCAAAGGGTTGTGTAATTCATAAACAAAGCAATTAATTTCCACCACTTACGGAACCACTGCTATTTCCTGGTTCCATACGGGCCAACCATTTGCGAGTGCGCCAATGCTATTCACGCGCACGTTTGTAAGCAATAGATTCCCGGGCGATTCGTTCGCTCTGCACACATTGCAATTCACCGCACACATAGCAGTCTGCGTAATTCAGACCGCATGAACGCATGCTTTAGAATGGTGATGCGTTTCCAAATTTTTTTTTTTCTTTCTGGAAACATATTTTTGTGAACTTGTTGATGGAATGGAATACTAAATATGTTACCTTTCTTTAATAAGAAAATTATTTTTGGGTGGTGGTACCCTTTAATGTAGGGGGGGGGGGGTTATTGGGTATCAATTTTCCCCGTTTGGGACAAACAAACATCAAGATAATTATACATGTATGTGCATTATACAAATATATATTTTGTTCTGGCTGCCCACCACTCGTGACATGCCTTGCCCACCCCCCCCCCCCCCTCTCCCCCTCCCTCCCTTAATCCCGAGTGAATCAAGCCTGACTACGCCACTGGCATAGCATGTCCAACCGATTGTGGGAATGGGGGGGGGGGGGGGGTATTCGCTCAATATTGGAGCACCATAATCATCGGGGGCATCTCAGTGGCGTAGCGTGATCGGACTGATTTGGGGACATGCATATTATTGGGGCATACATTATGTATATATGTTGTTTGTTAATTATTCTGGGGGCACGAGCCCCCCCCCCCCCCCGCCCCCGTAGCCACGCCACTTGGGTGGGGGGGAGGCTTAATAGTCGGGCACGCTAATAGCTGACGGGCTCATAAATTTCTTGTTTTTGGTGGGGGTTGGTGGGGGCACATTATTTTTTATTTTTTTTAAAGATTTCCACTAATATTCAATTGATTTTTTTAGTTGGGGCGTGTGCCCCATCAGTCTCACCCGTATAGCTACGCCACTGCCGCACCTGTTGCGATCACACTCACTCCCTAATAAATAAATGCAAACTTTGAAATCAGATCCCTGCAAGGCCGTAATCTGGTAATGCCTAATGGATCCTTTGTCAATTTACCAACATGTCTGCGACTATTATGTTTTCCAGATGTTTCCTGCATGGTGAAAATAATTTTAATAATGTTAATATAATTATGCAGTGAGTTTTCTGAGACCTAGGATTCAGCCTAGACCAAGTGACTATTGTTAATATCGTATATATGACAATTAATTCAATAATGGGGATGAGAGCGTGGAGGGGGGAGGGGGGGGGGGGGGTTACACCTTATGTATTCCTCTATTATTATTTTTTAAAGATGTTCCCCTATGTGTTTTTATTGTAGCCCCCATGCCCCCTCCCCCGTAGCTACGCCACTTACCGTGTATACTATAGTTGGTTGTATAATGATCCTTTACAAATTTACTAACACACATGATCGTGAGCATGGTGAGAAGGCTATAATATTATTTCATGGACATTTCTTGTCAATTGAAAATGTAATACTATCGTATAAATCACTCCGCTTTTTATTTCACTACGATATCTCGATTCACTTCGCATAAATCTATTCACTGCTGCGACAGTGGGCTATCCAGAAATTAAAGACAAACCCTGGGGCAACCTTTATGGTCGTCATGGGCAACAATGCTCATCAAGTATGCTTGAATTCCGCGCTTGAGTTATTAGCGCTTTACGGTTGAAATCCCTCGTCACTTTAGATTTGCTATCTTCCCGTCCATGTTAATTTCAAGTTCTTAGAGAAGACTTATAATATACCAGTAAAAAAATTGTCAATCCTGCTCGAAATGGTGAGGACCCTGCGAATAATTTGCATGCATTTTATACGAGCGCGATGGGGCACTTAAAGGGAACCAACACCCACACATAATATTCTTTTAAAGGGGACCACCAGGCAAAGAACAACACATTATTATATGTTTTGGTACCATTGTGTGATCTAAAATAGATACCCAACATTTTGCAAAGGGTTGTGTAATTCATAAACAAAGTAATTAATTTCCACCACTTACGGAACCACTACTATTTCCTGGTTCGTACGGGCCAAACATTTGCGAGTGCGTCAATGCGATTCACGCGTACGTTTGTAGACAATAGAATCCCGGGCGATTCGTTCGCTCTGCACACAGTAGTCTTCGCAATGCAGACCGCATGAACGCATGCTTTAGAATGGTGAGGCGTTTTCCAATTATATATTGTTTTTCTGGAAACATATTTTTGTGAACTTGTTGATTGAATGGAATACTAAAGATGTTACCTTTCTTTAATAAGAATATTATTTTGGGTGGTGGTACCCTTTAAATGAAAGGTAATAGATTTAGTAGTCCATTCCAAAAACAAGTTCAGAAAATAGGTTAACTTTCCAGAAATGTTTTCCATAAGTTGTGTTCATATATGTCTCAATAAGAAGCCTAGTCTGTTGTCTAGGACATACGCGTTCTATTATCTCCAAATGTACTTGTGTATAGAATTGACGCACTTGCAAACGTTCAGCGCTCACGGAACCGAAGGCCCTGTTAGGTTCCGTAATTTGTTGGGTTATTTATGTAATTGTTTATGAATTTCACAACCATCTGCAAAGTGTTAGACATGTAAACAGCGGTTTACCAGCACACTTAAGACTGCGTTGTTTTTTGCCTGGTGGTACCCTTTAAAATAAATGCGATATCAGTCATCGTGTTCATGAATTAATCACAAGATGCTGGTATATGATAAAGTTTAAGCATAATGCCAGTAGCGTAGCCAATATAGGGTAGACCAGCATACGCCCCTCCCCAGTAGCGTGGCGTGGTCGGAATGATTGTGTGCGGGGGGGGGGGGGGGGGCACGCAAATTATTGGAGGCACTAATTTTGTCCTTTTATGTATTTTTGGCCTTTTTTGTATGTTTTTTTTTGGGGGGGGGGGGCGTTCTCCACCACTCCCATGTAGCTAAGCCACTGCCCCTCCCTTTGGAGACCAATAATCATGAACAGGAATCAATGAAAACGTTATACTATTACCGATAGCGTATGGTCTTTAACATTACATGTGTATTACGCCCCACTCCCCTCACACCAATTCGCCCCTGGTATCGACAATTTCTGGTCATGCCACGCCAATTTGCAATATGTGTTTGTGGAGTAATTTAGCGAGCGTTTCAATTATGTATTATTTCATGCATATATTTACTAGCACAGTATTATTACGTCGATTCTTCGAATGTGTATGTGTGTTCATCGTGAATATGGGACGTCTCGTCATGTTTTCAAAAAGGTTCACGTATACATTCGAACCTGTGATAAAGCAGGTTGTTATAGCTAGCTAGCGGTCATCAGAGATTGCCAAAGCTTGTCAAAGCTTGTTACAAACTGTACCCAAACATTATATTGACAAAAGATCTACTTGCCGGGCATATCAACAGGTTATCATTATACAAGCTGCACCATAATAAAAGATCGTGACAATAGAACTACTGCAGCAATTAGATGCATGGCGTTTTAAGTGTTACACCGAGTTATATCTGCATGATTGAGTTGTCCATCAAGTGCAGCTCATGAATCTAAATCCTCAAGAAAAACTCGTCTACCGTTCTATAAAACTGCTATGATATTAATGGAGTTGTTCGGGATCAATCTGACGGCCAACAGGTCCACCTATATCCCGGGCGACGTGGTGACTGGTGAAGTTGTCCTTCAGTTTGGAGCCATCAGACACATCCAGGGTAAGCATTAAAGTCGCCCACGTTGGCGCTTTGACCACTCTGGGATTACTTTTGGGGTAAATGGGTATCTGAAAAGTCAACTTCACCCCCATACATCCAAAGGGTGGAAAAAAGGGGGGGGGGGTATTATCCTCCCGGCTTTACTTCATCCTTAGTTTGTGGCCACCAAACAGACACATCCAGGGTCAGTATTAAAGTTGCCTTCGTCGGTGCTTTTGCCCCTTTTAGGCTTGGGTTATTATCATTTGTTTTGTTGTTGTTGTTGTTGTGGGGGGGGGGGGGGGTCATTTGACAAGCCCCCCCCCCCTAAAAAAAAAAAAAAAAAAAAAAAAGTGTGTGTGTGTAGAGGGGTGGGGTGTTTCAACTATATCGCTGCACAAGGTCCCCTTTTAACATCCGACGAGCATCCTATACACTAAAATTTTGATCTCCATCACATTGTAGATCGTGTATATTCCACTCCCTATCTAATGTTTATTGACACTTTGGAAAGATTACCATTTCTAGCAGAAAAACTTGCAATTGATTGCAAATTTACATTCGATTGTAACTCTTTCTGCAACGCGGCCCTGGAATGTCAATTTCATTTCAACAGTTAAGTTTCTTCCACAGTGTTATTATGTAACAAGTTCGGTCACGCTTTTAAGTTAAAGGGATAGTTGAGTTCTGGTAAGGAGAGTACAGTTATGGTGAAACTGAATTTTAGTAACCAAAACCTGCATCATTACATTACAAACTAATAGTTATAACTAGAAAGGAACACAAAATTACAAATGACGTAGTAAAAATCATGTTATCATTCAAAAAGAGCCGTTACAACGTAAGAGGGCGCTCTCTAAACACTCATCGGTTTCAACCATTTTGAATAAAATATTCTGCATGTGATGCTTTGTTGAAATAGTGATTAGATAGAGAAATAACCAACAACTATTTAAAAACCTATTTTGTAACTTTTTGAAAAGAGGAAGCATTTTTTGAATTTTAACGGCTGGTTCAAAATTCTCTAATAAACCTGGGGCCCCAGCTTTATTACAAATTGTTATATTTATGGATATTTCAGCCGTCTCTGAACCGATTTTGATCAAACAAAGATGATTTTATTATTTGAATATTATGCTCTTTCAAATTTTACACTCAGTTTTTCATTACCTCACAACAAAAAAAGTGGTCTATATAGCGTCCTCTCTACCAAAACTCAACTATCTCTTTAAGTCTAGAGAACTTATAAGCATATTAAATGTTTCGAACAAAAGTAGCCAAGTTAAAGCTAATAAATAGCATTGTCTCTTTCAAATGGGTACGCAGTTTCCCCCTTGGTATTCTTTAGGAAATATAACACGCCTCAATAAAGCATACAAGGTTATAGCTTGAGTAAATAATGAAGAGCTTAATTCCAAAAGGCGCTAAATCCACATTTTCAATTTGGGGCAAAGGGTACACATATAAAATACACACACTTTATGTTTTCAATTTTTCAATTTTCAGAGCTCAATGTGGCCATCACTGGAATATGTCGTGTAAACTGTAAATATCTGATTATCAAACATCATGAAAAGGAAGAGTACTTCAACGTAGAGAAGACCCTGATTGGTGAGTATTATATTGATTGTTTAGCGAATAGAGTACCAAAGTTTTGACGTGATGCACAGTCTTTTGTTACAACATTATACTGTTTCTTAAAACTTACGATCGCTTGGTTAAAGGGGCCATGTAATGCGAATACATGTTGACTTCTATTTATCTGTATTAGTGTATACATCAAATATTTGTAAACTGTTTAACCGAAATATGTTTTGTTGATTTTAAAATATGTTTGCAATTATTTTGTTCATCTTGCTAAGGCAAGCCTAAGCCCCACCTCTTGAAAAATCTCTCTAGAGTGAAATTCTGTATGTGACCTCATCTGTCAATCACAACTCAGTTACTTGTAAGATGAACAATGCACCTTCCCCCAGGCTGAGCGCCTGCTCACAATAGTATCACATCTTTGAATACACTTCCAACCCACACAATTTCAATTTCAATAGCAGTTGCTACATGTATGTCAGAAAACCTCAACCATCATAAGGACAGGAAAAGAACTAATAAGCTATTGACATCACTGGTCAGCTTACATTAGATGGAAAAGGAGAAGGACAAAAAGAATATGCCCACATGCCCTGCATGCTTCCATACAATATATAGCTTGTCACTGTCTTTCTTGTCATAATGATGGTTGGGCTTTTCTCACATAGCAACTGCTATTGAAATTGAAAGTGTGTTAGTTGGTAGTGTATTCAATCATGTGATACTATTGTGAGCAAGCGCTCAGCTTTGGTGAAGGTGCATTGTTCATTTTATAAGTTGAGTTGAGTTGAGTTTATTTATTTATTCACGGTAAAAAGCCTGCTATCAGCTAAAAAGCTGCTTTTCAGCAAGGCCGTGACACATATATACAGAAACAAAACATCAAACATTTTAAAAGTGATACATAACAGAACAAAGAATAAACAATTTAAACTTAATCTAAACTACATAAAGAACATATATACATACAAAAGTAAAATGCAATACATGTATTAGCAATTATTCAGACGAAATAATGTGCTGTTTTTAAAGCAATAATCAGATCCAATTTACTGATTGACTGATTGACTGATACTGATTTACTGATTTACTGATTTACTGATTGACAGATGAGGTCACAAGCAGAATCTCACTCCGGAGACATTTTTTGTGGGCGTTCCCAATTTGAATTTTCAAGTTGATTTCTTTTTTTATTGACTTTTCCATTGAAATTGATTATTGTAATTGGAATCCACGTGAAAAACTACCACTGATAGGCTAAACAAAATTGTAATGTGATTTCCATGAGATAGAACCTTTAAAGCACGTAGGCCTACTTCATTTCCCCCACACTGAAATATTTCAGTCCCTATCGACAATGGCAAAGAATCTGCAAAGTTGCATGTTTCTTTTGTAAATACTGGGATTGTGTTGAATTTAGGAGATCATTGGCAAAAGGTGCATTATTTAAATAATGTATTACGTATAACCATTTTGTTTTCATTCTTAACTGGCAATGTGCTTTAGTTAGACAATTAATCATCATTATCAGAAAAAAGGATAATGGAATGAATTAAGGAATCAAAGGACGTTCCTAACGGACCGGCAAATTCCCTGACGAATTTCCGCCAGGTTTAACCAAACTCAATGATTTAATCCGTCTGTTTTTCTTGCATGTATTTGCTTTATATAATAATCCAAATTTGATCGTGGTCTCCATAATTTAGACAATGAATCATCAAAATCGGACAGAAGATTGTCACCGGGCGTCCCATACATACAGTACTTCGAACTGGACGTCCCTACCGGCGACTTCCCGCCGAGTTTCCAGAGCGATAACGGTCACGTTCGTTATGACGTCATCGTGAGACTACGTATGGCAGACGGCAGCAGCAAGGGCGAGCTGATGACGTCACAACCGTTCAAGATAGTCAACAAGAACCTCGGGATCTCCGGAGATGGTGCAACAATGATGGAGCACCAGTCACGTGACCAGGTAGGTACAAACCATAATGAAACATTCACCATAAATAGCTGTTTCTCAACATCTTGATTAGTCAACATTTCGCCCAAAGAAGACGTCAGCAACAAATTGCTACCATAAAGGGGACCACCAGGCAAAGAACAACACATTATTATTTGTTTTGGTACCGTTTTGTGATATCAAATAGATACCCAACATTTTGCAAAGGGTTGTGTAATTCATAAACAAAGCAATTAATTTCCACCACTTACGGAACCACTGCTATTTCCTGGTTCCATACGAGCCAACCATTTGCGAGTGCGCCAATGCTATTCACGCGCACGTTTGTAAACAATAGATTCCCGGGCGATTCGTTCGCTCTGCACACGTTGCAATTGACCGCACACAGCAGTCTGCGTAATTCAGACCGCATGAACGCATGCTTTAGAATGGTGATGCGTTTCCAATTATATATTTTTTTTTTCTGGAAACATATTTTTGTGAACTTGTTGATGGAATGGAATACTAAAGATGTTACCTTTCTTTAATAAGAATATTATTTTGGGTGGTGGTACCCTAGGATCAATACTGTAATGATTTAAAAGGAACCAAAACCCCAACATAATTCTTGATATATTAATGAGATTAGTTTTCTTAATCCATTCCATCAGCAACCCTATAAAAACATGCGTCTCAAAACATATTTGTATTAAAACATGGTTATTGGTTTGCAGACACAGACTAGTTATATTGTTATAGGAAGTTAACCACCGCTCCTAGACAATAAATGATAGTCTTCTTCTCTAGACCCCCATGAAAACATAATTTAGTATGATGATATAAGTTTTAAAATTATGATAACATTCTGAAAACCTATTTTTCTGATCTTAAATCATATATCGGTATTTGAAAATGATCTTGGGGTGTTGGTGTCCTGATACTATATGGTCACGATGATGCAATATTACGCATAACCGTGTTTTCTGGAATTTGAACTGGAACTTGATCATTTTCGATCGGATATTTTATATCTATATGAACATGAAGAACGATCCAAACATCAGGATTATGGAAGAACAACTGCTGTACGATTTATCAACTATGACTAAGAACTAAAAACATGACTTCGCGGAATAAGAGTATATTAACTTCAGACCCATGCGATGATTTATCATTATTATGTTATGCCTTCAGATAATATGACGCATACAAATTATGATTTTTTTTATAACAATCATGGTATGTTATGAGAATAGACAAACTGTTTTTGAACATTGTCAAAAACATCGAACAGTTACTCATAAGAATGAGTATGCTTTCCGAATCACGTAGTCAGTTAGCTACGGGGTGGGATATGGGGCGGACTGCGGGGGCACCCCCCCCCCCCCCCCCCCAATTATAGTTTAACAAAAATAATATAAACACCATTGAAGGGTAAATATGATGTAATTAAATTAAGAAATACGCATAGCGTGCCCCTCAATAACTCACGCGTCGCTAATAAGTCGGACGACCCTATACCTCTGACTGAAGGTAGGTATATGCTATTTTGAATGTTGTCTAATTGAATGCTGATTATTCATTTCAAAATTCAATAACCGATATTCTTTCTTTGAAATAATTTATTGCTGATTCATCTATACCATACCACTCACCTACCACTTCCTGTCTTGTTATTCTTTCTCAATATTATTTCCTGAGCTTTTCCACAATGAGTTTATAATCCTATTTTCAGAGGCACAGTGTGCGCTTACTGATTAAGGGGGTGGGGTGTGTACACCACTCATGGGGGAAGGGGGGATGCACACTACACTGCTATTAAATAGTTATGCATTCAAATTCAACGTATGTTAAATTTAGGGACTTAGTAACATTGACCAAATCCTCCAAATCCAATTGAAATTCTAGCGGTTCCCTCATACCTTGTTGTATTCTTATTAACAAAAAAAGCATGTGACAGGTTTCGGTTTTTAAAATTTCCCTTTCGTTAAAAAAATATTTACGATTGTGTTCAGATCGTGTGCAAAGTGAGTGCAATGAGTTAGTGAATGTCACTTTGCATCTTTGCTCATTACTCAGCTATATGAAGTCCATTTAACTTGAAATTTTCACACAACACCCAGTAGACATATCAGATAACAACAATATACATTGTATCAACCACTCATCGCTTTTTGCACATGTCAACAAAGTTACTAGATCCCTTTAATAGTTCTTTGGTTTAATTTGACACACAGTTTGTATCAAATTTAGACCATGGGTTGAATTTAGTACATTGATTAATAAAATAAAAACATAAGTATGCCGCGATTTAAGCCAGTAAAAAAATGGGTCATATATGTAATCCATTTTGTTTGTCTACTGAGATTCACGGAATATCGACATACCTCTGACTTAGGGGACATTAATTGCTATCTAATAGAGAGGTCAAAATACTGTTATCCATCAGTGATGATACCGTCTACCACAAGACAAGGATCTTATATTACACAGCGGTCAAGCTTAGGAAAGACGACATGCTCATCGGAAAGAAAGAAAAACGTACTAATTCTGATGAGTCAAAATTATGGAAATTACATACATTCAACAAAAACTTTCTGATTCACAGACCACGACCGCGACCATTTCCCTTGCAACAACGAGTTTTACTGGTCCCCAAATACGACTTTTCAATTAATCCCAAA